>NDXB01018200.1:291247-348345 GCA_002631895.1 Agapornis roseicollis
TTTTTTTTTTTTTTTTTTCATAAAATACAGTGAAGACCTTGATTCTATTTCTGACTTGAAGAATTGCCTAGCAGCCCTCAGACTTCATGGTGATGCATTGATTTAGTGCTTATTGTGGATGAAAAAAGATGAGATGCAATGATAACCAATAGTCTCCTGTAATTATTATGGTATCTCGGTATCTTGAGAACAGGGCATTGGCACTAGTATCTTGAGAACAGGGACAAATGTTACGAATGCTTCAGAAGCAGGCAGAAATGGGGAAGGACAGCAGCTTCTATCTAGACAGTAATGCTAATAACAGCAATAAGCTCTTCTGTGCATAGAAGTAACACACAGACTGCGGTGTGTGCTAGACAGGCTCATGGAGGAGCTTAAGTAACTACCTGAGTTGCTAGACTACCCCAAAAACTGTGCTGCCACATCTTCTCTGTTACCTACCCAATATCTGTCTTGGTATATCTGTCTTTACTATAGTCACACATCTTGTTACAGTAATTTTGAGAGTCTCCACTTCAAGTACTGAGGTTCTTCCTTTAAAATATGAAATCTGCTGCTTGAAGTACAAATGGCACCTTAAAAACAGAAGGCCAAGTTAACAATCAGTAGACATTCCTGGAAAAATACAGACAAACCCATGGCAGTTTACCAGCATGGTTATGAAAATGGTGTACAGGAGGTCCCATTGGCTTCATCCCTGCTGACTGCATGGATCTGCCCAAGAACCACCTGTATTGGAGCTGGCGTGTCTCTTTGAAATTACTCAGTCTTTGCTACAGCAAAAAAAATAGAACTCCAGAATTTCCTGGGACAACTTATGCTGCTTTTTACACAGCTGACCAGCATTTGATAGTTCACTGCAAGATTTCCATTGAGCCACCACCAAGTCTATGATCTACAGTCAGTATTACTGTTATCTGGTTTCTGGCCCATGAAAAGAAGCTCCATGAAAGAAGTAAGAACTGGTGGGCAAAACCTGTCATAAAAAGCCTATCATTTGTAAGTTTTGTCGAAAGCAAATGGTCTGAAAATAACAAAGATATTCCTGTGCTGGTTTTCCTACCAGCCTGTTGCAGATAAACTGAAATGCAGATGGCTTGCGGCTATTGCAGTGATGTGACGTGATGGCTGTCAGGCTCTTGCTGTCTAGGGCACTTGTTTCAGGGCCTGAGGCAGAATTATATGTTAGTGCCAAATCAAAAGTGGCCAGACATTGGCTCTGGCTGTGGACCGGGAACTAACGCAGGGATCAGCTATGGGCTGGGTCTCTATCTGGCTTGTTGGACATGCATTGCACATGCTCCTGCTAGGTACTAGGTATGGGAGAAAAAGGTTCAAGCCCTTGGTTTATGTATTAAATATTAAGTGAAATCTGAAGAAAGACTGTTTTATCCCTGAAGCTGCTTTCTGGTTAGGACAAGCCTACCATATGGCACACTGAAGACCCATCCAAGTATTTTGAATACCATGTAATTGCTTTTAATCGGCAACCAAAGGCCAACATCAGAAGGCCTTCCTTTGAAACAGAAAACTCTGAAATCTCAAATAATTTCCTGCCCAGACCAAGGTATAAAACTGAAGAGCTGGAAACTGGACATTTCTCTAAATCCAGTTACGCTGGCACCACACAAGCCTAAGCAGAAGAGATCCCTGTGCAGAGGGATCCTGACCAAGCTGCAACAGTATTCACAAGCACAGAAGTTAGTGATGTGTCAGCCATTAATATTGCTTAAACCTCAGATTTACAGAAGGATTTTCTTCTCTGTGTTTCAGTGCCAAAATTCACTGGATTCTGTTGTGTAACTGATTAAAACAGGAGATGCTGACAGCTCTATCAGACAGATAAGGGCACTTGAAACTTTCCTGTACTATTTCTAAGGTCAAAAAAACCTTAAAATGTGAACTGCCCCCCTACATAGAGGATGAGGATTTAATTTTTGAAAGGTCTGCAGACTGCTGATTACCCCCCCAAGGGACAGTCACAAAGATTCCCAGGGGATACAGTTCCTTGTGGAGTTCCAAGGGCGGCATTAACTGCTAACAGAAGCCATCCCAAACTCCAGACATTGCCAGCTGCTAGAAGCCCTTCAGTTCACCTTTCAAAAACACAGCTGCAGTTTCATTTTGCAGAAAGGCAAAAACTACGTCCATGGGCAAACTTGTTCAGACCCAGTTTGGCATCACGTCCGCGTGGCTGTAAAGCACAGATCATCTGCAGCAGCAATTAAAGTTGGAGGACGAGGAAGAGGTCAGTGGACCAGTCAATAATCAGTGCACCTTTTCCCCACAGCTGGCACACAACCCTTCTGCAGCTTGTTGCTTAATTAAGGTTTGGGGTTTTCTGTAGTGCACTTCTGCCATCTAGAGGCTTTCCTGCCCTGCTGAAAATCTTTATCAGGAGGTTTTTTTTCCCTTTCTATATCCCAAACATTCCGAATCAGTTATTAAGTCTCTGATTAAAAGATAACCAGGATAAGACTGATATCACATATGAATAAACTAGAATTAACAATAGGCTGGAAATAGCAAAAGGTTTCTTGTGGATCACAGCTTTGGTGGACTGCAGCTTTTATCACACAATTATATTTCATAATAAGCTCTTTAAAATAAAACATCTTTGGAGCAAGGGGGATTACACAGGAGACCTGAATCCATACTTAAAATAAATCATTCTAAAACCCCCAGTGTGATACCCTGGTATTTTAAACATTCTCTGCGCCTGCAAAAGAACAATCTTTATGTTTATCACCCACAAAACCATTTGACTTAAAATGAAGGTTGATCCTGTGATTATGACAAACCTTTTACAAACTGCATCACTGGGATGCTGCAGTTAAGCATCCTTAAGCACATAAAAGTAAGGAGATTTACATAACAAATCCCTCCACTCACCCTGTCACACAGCAACCCACCCCACCCGGCTAACTGACCCCCAAGACATACTTGGTACATCTTCCAACATCAACAGCTCTTGATGTGAGTCCAAGCTATTTTACAAGAGGGAAGACAGTCCCATTAGCTCAGCTACATGCTGCCCTGTACGCTTTAAGCACCCCTGCTCTGCTCAGCCTTTGCATTTAAAACCCAGAGTCTCTTCTTCCTCTCTAGGCGAGGAACTGCCGACTGCTTCATCAGAAGACAGAGAATGCAGGAGAAAGCAGCCAGGGAGAGATGAGCATGGCAAGCTGAAAGCCCTAAGGCAGGATGCAAATCAGGATTTAGGATATGAGTTTGCACTGCACTGTGAGGATTGCCTCAAGATTGCCTTTAACACCACTCTCCACCACTTTAATGCCAAATAGGAAAGCTGAGCTCCAGGAACTAAGCTAAGGGCTGTCCTGTATTGTGTTTATGTGCCAAGCACACCAGGCAGGATGTTGTCAGGTGTACTCAGAGAGCTCATGTTCAGGCTATGCATGAGATAGCTGCATGGTCTGAAGGGAAGTGGACCATGAGCCAATATTCTCAGAGTTGCTCTTGTGTATCTATCAAATCCATCAGCCCATCAAACACAATGCAGTATGCTCACTCAAATGTCCGCCTCAGCATAAAATACATCCCCAAAATTCATGTTCAACAGCTGCCACTCACTTAAAACCTGAAAGATCACCAGGAAGGTCTGCATCTATCTGCATCTCTGTGTCTGCAAACCTCCAGCTCCCCCTAAAGCTCTGCTTGAGCCTCGAAGTTGGTGTGGAGCAGGGTCCAAATGCCCTCAGCAACCACAGCCAACAGCTATGTTGGGCAAATACCTAACACACAATAGGATCAGCCTGTAAACAACATATGGTTGCAGATTTGTTTCCTTAGAAAGAAATGGGTGGAAGAGATGGTTTGAATTTTTCATGTAGTATTGGTTTAATGTAAACTGCATGGTGTGAGGAGAAGGCTTGGGAAGACATGTCAGCCCACTGCGCATCTTCCCAGGGGCATGCTCTGAGTACTGAAGAACAAAATCCCTCAGCACCTGTGCTCAAAAGTGAGCTCTGCTCTGCTCTGCTTTTGAAAGAAGAGAAGACTATATATGTTTGCTGTTGGGAATGAATTCTGGGACCTCCTCACATGGCTCCAAAGGGGCAGATTTCAGGAACATCCCTGTGTTACCGGCTCCTGCTGGTCTGTTCTGTGTTCCTCCCTTGCTCTGTGTACATCCCTTCCAATACAGTTTCAGTAACTATACAGGATTTGTATACCTTAATACTGAATGTTGGCTTCAACTCTGAAGCGAACTTTATATCCCAAATAACCACTCACCATCCAGGACTTACTGATCCAGATGAACCCTTTAATGACCTGAAGAGCTCTGACATTTTATCCATTTCCGCTGCCCAAGAAAACAGATAAAGTCATCAGGCACAAGCAGCACTGCCCTATTCTAGAAAATGCTCAGAGAAAAACATGGGAGAGAGAAGAGCACAGGGATAGCAGAGCCCAAACTATCAGGGAGCTCCTTTGGCTCTGCTGCCATTGTACAACAGCCCCAAGCCAGTTCATGTTAGCAAAGAAGCACAAGTGCCAGAGAAAGGCCTTGCCAGTCTTTGTGTGATAGTGGAGGCCAGGACAGGTTTACCAGCACAAAGCACATCTTTTCCAGCAGCCGCAAGGAACAGAGCCCCTGAGATTTGCCTGTTTTGAAGACACCAGGGACTCCTCCGATGAGTGGTTAATCTTGTCTACTTCATCAGCCTTTAAAGGATTCGCTGTGGTACAGGGCTACCTCCCTGTGCACAGGGCCTCACCCCACCAAGTGCTTTAAAGTTATAGGAAAATTCAACTTACATCTCAATCAGATAAACCCTTCAGCTCTACTGCCAAGCAGTAATCCACTACTGGTGTCCCACGAATAAAGGCCATAAACAAGCAATAGAAACATCCTGCAGAGGAACCTTTTTGTTCAGTGCTCACCATGTGGCTTACACAGCGGGGTAGCAGCAATACAAATCATCGCTATTATCATCATGAAAGACAGAGGGAAAGATACCTAAAGAAACAAAATTGAACAGGGAAGCATGTTTTCCACATCAGAATTTAAACTAAAGGCTGCACTCAAGTATGTTGTGATTTAACTGAGAGAAGTTTTTATCCTCGCTGTGTTATAAAATACACGACAAGATGTAACTGAGCAGATATAACCAAGTACAAACTTCTCCAGGGAAGCAGGAGAAAGGCACTGTATTAGAAACAGAAGCTGAAGACAATGAATTGGATTTCAGGACCTATATTCTGTTAAGTATTAATATATTGAATTACACTGTTGTTGCTAGTATTGTTTTGAATTGACTACTGTCATGGAAGTGATTGACTAGTGGTAATGACATAATTCAATATGGTAATATTAAAAATACCAACTATTAAAAACACTGAAATCTAAATCTATTGGCTTCACTTGGTGATGTACATGAAAATCTGAGCATGACATTGATGCAAAAAGCACCAACAAAACCCTGCTGGAAGTTTCTTTCTTGTCTGACTTCAGTCTAGTTTTAATTGCATACCAAATCCTGCTAAATCCTGATTCTGTGATTCTGTGTTCCTAGTTGGTCCCTTGGGATAGGTTGTTCTTCCCTTTGCCTTCTTCCAACGTCCTCCATACCATGCCACTTTGAGTTATACGAAGCAAAAGCCCTACCATGCGTAGTAGCCATTTCTCATTCACTATCAAAACGCTAGCTTAGGTTAGGTAGTGTGAGATGTCTGAATGTTCATCCTACAACCCTTCTGCTGCTAAGCCTTGGCATCTAAATATGTCCTGTCTGAGGCCCAAGATAAATTAGACACCTACTTTTGAATCTCTGTGGTGGCCTGACCCTGACTGGATGCCAGTTCCTCACCAAAGCCATTCTGTCACTGCCCTTCTCAGCTGGACAAGGAAGAGAAAATATCCCAAAAGGGTCATGGGTTTAAATAAGGAGAGGGAGAGATCGCTCAGCAGTTACTGTCACAGGCAAAACAGACTTGACGTGAGGAAATCAGTTTAGTTTAATACCAATGAAATCAGAGCAGGGAGAAATGAGAGAAATAAAACCAAACCTTTAAAACAGCTGTTCTGCACCACTCTCGTTTTCCCAGGCTCAACTTCACTCCTCATTTCTTTGCATCACACTCCCTCCCCCACCCCACCTCCCTCCAGGCAGCACAGGGGGATGGGGATTGGGGGCTGTGGTCAGTTCATTACACATTGCCTCTGCCCCTCCTTCCTCCTCAGGGGAGGACTCCTTACTCTTCCCCTGCTTCAGCGTGTGGTCACTCTCATAGCAGACAGTCCTCCATGGGCTTCTCCAGTGTGAGTCCTTCCATAGGCTGCAGCTCCTCATGAACTGCTCCAGCATGAGGTCCTCCCCAGGCTACAGGTGGAGATCTGCTCTACCATGGACCTCCATGGGCTGCAGGGACACAGCCTGTCTCATCACGGGCTGCAGGAGAACCTCTGCTCCAGCACCTGGAGCACCTCTTGCCCCTCCTTGTGCACTGACCTTGGTGTCTGCAGAGCTCTTGCTCTCACATATTCTCACTCTTCTCTTCCAGCTGATCTTGTGCAGGGGTTATTTTTCCCCCTTCTTAACAATGTTATCTCAAAGGTGCTACCACCATCATTGATGGGCTCAGCCTTGGCCAGCAGTGGGTCTGTCTTGGAGCTGGATAGCATTGGCTCTACCTATTGGCTCTTCTAGCAGCTTGTCACTGAGGCCACCCCTGTAGCACTCCTGCTACCAAAACCTTGTTACACAAACCCAACACAATCTCTTCTTATTTCCTGACAGGCCCTGCCTGGAACAATGTTAGAGGTATAGAGAGCATTTGAAAATTCAAGGGAGGTTGGTCTCTGGGGTAAAGCACTGCCAGCACAGGAGTCAGAACAAAGCTCATGTCAAACACAGCAGCATAAAGAAAGGTGAGATGGTTTTGGTACCGTTGCTTGTTTTTCACATGCCTCATCTCAGACCCAGTTCTTCCTCCTGTGTTTAAAATCAGAGATCCAGTGAAAAGGTCAAGAGCATCATACTCCATGTGTCCAGTGCCATTGGTTGATCCAAATTCAAAGCCAAAGCAGATATTACAATTTAAATGAACACTGTGCTTAAGAACAAATTACACCAGAAAATATATTACCGGCCCTGCTCTTATATCTGATGAACTGAATGTCTATTGATTTTAAAATATATTTTTCTTTCTCATTGTCACTTAAATGTATGGGATAGTGACTGATTCATGAAGCAGTAGGTATTGTTTCTTTAAGTCTGATGATAATTACTTTTATTTAATGAATAAGTTCCAGGTTCAATAAAAGACCCATCTGGCTTCATATAATAAATTGATTTTATGGGGCTGCTGTGAAGTGGAAGCCAGAGAGAGTTTTTATTGAATCTAGGACCAAACATGATATATCAAAACTCTCATTTTCAGCCTATTTCATCTATTAATAAAACTCCATTTAATATCCTTGGATATTTTTCAAAAGGTTTGTCCTTTATCCTCTTTGTTGTAATTAGCATGGAGGGTAATTAGTTTTTACATAGGCGTTCTCCTTCATCTAGATACAACTCATCTAAATTATTTTCATTTGCTTATGGAAATGAGAACACCACATTTTTATTTCTCCTTCAATTGCTCCCTGGTGATTACCTTAATTGAAATTACTATTTCTATACTGCTGCGGTGGAGTTTAACTCTTCAGGAGCTGTTGCAGTGGACAATGAGGCCAGAGCCTTCAGTGGATGGCAAATGGACTAGCACTGCATGGAGCTAAAGCCTCCAGCTGCTATGGCAAGTAGCATGACAAGAAGGACACAGGAACCCTGTGACGCTGCCTGGATCCCCATGAGCAGCCAGGGGAGGGAAGCACAGCTCTGTTCCCGTGCATGCTGCCTTGGGGAGTGGCTGGGGTAACTTCCACCCCATGATGCCAGACTGGCATCCCACCACAGGCTCATCCTCCTCACTCCACAATGGGAAACCATGAGCCCTGAGTGACAGTGATGGCTCTTGCCTGCCTCAAATCCATCACCATAGTAACTGAAATCTTCGGGATGCCCCAGCTTGCAGTGCTGCATCTGTAAACACGAGCAAGAGCAGGAGGTGAGGTGAAGCAGTAATGAATGCTTCACTTGGCAAAGGCTCCTCTGCCACAGGGTTTACTTTTTCAGTCAAAGGGTTTTCCAAGGAGGTAATTTTGAGGGAGATGTTGTGTTGCTGTTAAAACACCCTCTATTGCTTTCTTTGCTCAGGAGGGCTGTTATAAAATGAAAACATATATCCATATATTCTTGCAATTATTATATTTTTATACATTTTTATATGCAATACAGTGTTGCATAGAAACCTCTATCTGCATCTAATAACTATATGTTTTCTAAAATATATTTTATTTGGGATAATATTTACATGCAAATATTAAATTAATATTAAACTATAAATTGTAATAAGAACATAATTATAAAAATAATATTACTTACTTAGCAAAAAAAAAAAAGTAATTTCTGGATTAAATAGAATAAAGGCATTAAGAACCCAAATTTATTCCTCATTCCTTCTTTTGATGTGAAATGTAAATTTTTTTTCATCAGAAAGGACTTTTCAGATTTCATAAATGCTTTTCTTTGGTTAAGATGGTTTTTAATTCATTACTAATATTTCAGGGACACCAGCTTCTCAGACTGCTGTCAGTATAGTTTTGCTGCTGCCTAGGCTCGATCTTGATGACATTCTGCAAACTGTGATCTTGGACTCTAAATAGAGAGGAGAAGTGTGTGGAATACAGGAAGATGAATTGGAAACTATTAAGTAAGAAATTAGTTTTGACTTTTTTAAAGAATAAATAATTCTAAAGAACATGACACTTTGTGTGTGAGATACATCATAGAATCATAGAATAGTTAGGGTTGGAAAGGACCTTAAGATCATCTGGTTCCAACCCCCTGCCATAAGCAGGGACACCTCACACTAAACCATGCCACCCAAGGCTTCATCCAACCTGGCCTTGAACACTGCTAGGGATGGAGCACTCACAATATCCCTGGCCAACCCATTCCAGTGCCTCACCACCCTAACAGCAAAGAATTTCTTCCTTAGATCCAATCTAAACTCCCCCTGTTTAAGTTTGAACCCGTTACCCCTTGTCCTGTCACTACAGTCCCTAACAAAGAGTCCCTCCCCAGCATCCCTATAGGCCCCCTTCAGATACTGGAAAGCTGCTATGAGGTCTCCATGCAGCCTTCTCTTCTCCAGGCTGAACAGCCCCAACTTTCTCAGCCTGTCTTCATATGGGAGATGCTCCAGTCCCCTGATCATCTTCGTGGCCCTCCTCTGGACTTGTTCCAACAGCTCCATGTCCTTTTTATGTTGAGGACACCAGAACTGCACACAATACTGCAGGTGAGGTCTCACAAGAGCAGAATAGAGGGGCAGGATCAGCTCCTTTGACCTGCTGGTCACGCTTCTTTTGATGCAGCCCAGGATACGGTTGCTTTCTGGGCTGCAAGCGCACACTGCACTAAGCTCATGTTCATGTTCTCATCGACCACTACCCCCAAGTCCTTCTCCGCAGGACTGCTCTGAATCTCCTCTCTGCCCAACCTGTAGCTGTGCCTGGGATTGCTCTGACCCAGGTGTAGGACCTTGCACTTTCATGGTTAAACTTCATGAGGTTGGCATCAGCCCACCTCACAAGCATGTCAAGGTCCCTCTGGATGGCATTCCTTCCCTCCAGCGTATCCACCAAACCACACAGCTTGGTGTCGTTGGCAAACTTGCTGAGGGCTCACTCAATCCCACTGTCCATGTCAGCGACAAAGATGTTGAACAAGACCGGTCCCAACACCGGTCCCTGAGGGACACCACTCTTTACATGTAATCTGTCATTTCAGAATCACTATTATTCAATCTTTGATTTGTCCAGGAATGCCTACTCTCACTCTTAGTGTGGCGCACTTGGCCCAAGACTTATCTCAATCACATTTTGTTACTTCTTTAGTTCTTGGGCTCCCATGTGATGTGTTAAGGCTTTTAAAAGACCCGTGAGCTTATTCAAATTATTTTGATTGATTACAAAGCAGCAAGTAACTTTCTGCTCCAGCTGAATAACACACACAATAAAATGTTGCTTAGGCTGACTACATTTAATACCTATTTGACATCTTTAAGTCATAGTCTCAGTGGCATCTTTAATATTAAGGTCATTAGAAACATGCAGCTTGACCGTTCTCACACCAAGAAAAACATTTTCAAATTTAATGTAGTAAAACTGGGAGTGCAAGAAAAAGAAAAGTTCCATAAAAATGAAGCACAAAATTACAAACCTGGGCAAGGGCATTTATTCAGGAATCAGCTCTGCATATGTACCCAAGGATATACCTAAGAAAGGAAGAGACTTCCCAGCTGTTGGCTGCTGTTATCCCTGCAGTATGGGACAAGACGAGCTGCGATGCATCTGCAACCTTACTTACATGTCCAACAAATGGAAACCAAGTTACAAATGACTGAATCCCATAAGCTTTGCTGCTGAGGGAGAAGAAAACCCCCAGATTTCAAATGCTCAGATTCCAGATGTAGCACTGATGGCAGAAAAGTACTTGCAAGCAGGTGCAAAATCAAGAAAGAAACCCACAGAGATACAAAAATGTAGAATAGGGAGTAACAGCTCAGAGTCACCCCTCAAGGCCAAACTTTACTTTGCAGACTTGTCTGATTATCATTTAAAACAAAACTGAGCAATTCTCCAAAACCTACCCTGGGTATCAAACATTTAGGCTGTGTAATCACCAGAATATCCTCCCCTGGATTCCTGCACATTGCTTCAGGGATCAATTAAAAGCACGACATCCCCCTACCAGTCCTGCAGGTTTCATCCTCTCAGCCACTGGGACTCAGGGGTTGACAGCTGCCAAAAGCATAAAGCCAAATATCAAATGAGATACCAAGGGCAAGAAGAAGGCAAGAGGGGGAGGAAGGTGATAAGAAACCTGCTTGATGTGATTATTTATACAAGAAAAGTGCTTAAAATTTTCATCTTCAGAACTAGAGTAACTAGTGCCATTGCCAATGATGGCATGGTGCAGTAAGAATTGAGGAAGGAAGACACACAGGGCTGAGGGTGCTTCATTCCTGTACCCTGCAGGAATAGGCGCACTTAAAGTGATGCTGTGTAAGGAGAGTTCATCTGAAAACAGCCCCTGCCCTGTGATGAGATCTTTTCCTTTTTTTCTAACCTATCTCTGGTTTTGCCACAGGCATTAAAAATGGAGAAGCAGAGATTGAGGCTATGTGGCAGAGAAGCCAGATGGTAATTAAGCATGTAGTATCCCCTGTACCACAGTGCTTGGACAAGGCAGCTTTGAACAAGACAAGGTTCTGGTAATGACATACTACAGAAAAGACTTTAAAAGTAAGAGATAACTAAGGGTCAGCAGCTAGGACAGGGTTTACAATTGAAAGGAGGGATTCATTTTGGAGATATGCTTTAGGGCTGGCATTTTAGGAGGAGATTAACCTCGGGAAGTGGAACATCTTGAAGGCTGGAGAAAGAAGTGGATCTCACGTGGCATCACTAGTGTCAGGGGATTTCCAGAGATGAGGAGTTCACATAGATAGGGGTACTTGTTGAAGGGGGTTTGAAGTAGTTGCCAGTGGGAGGCAGCTGGGCAGGATATCCCTGAGATTTCCTATCTGAGATGTCCCAGCCACTTGCAGATAAATTTAAAAATTGTTGCTGAATGGTATCTGTCATAGAAATGAAGTCATAAAAGCACAGGTAAGAGTTTTCACTGCCTAACTGCAAGTGCCATTGGCACTAGAGGACTAGTTTCCACTGCTCTTGTGTAGCTAACAGAGATGAGCTTCTGAGAAATTCAGCAGAAACCCTCTGCAGATGCTCTGATTTGCCTCTTCAAGCTACAGAGGGAAGCTGGATGAATATAATGAAAGTAGTTCCTGTGTTTCAGATAGCTAATGTAGGTAAGATAAAGCATGCTTAAACAAATGACTCACAATGAATTGAGTGTTAAAGACTTCCCACATGATATTAATGCCTTCTTCTCTTCTGTTTTCAAAACCAGTGATGGGCCTTGGGACCCTCAGAGCCTTGGGTTGGAAGACTGTGACTAGGGGATGACAAACTCCCAGCTGACTCTGAACTTGTTCAAGACTTGCTGTTCCATTTGGATGTACATAAATCTAAAAGGCCTAATCAGATTCATCCCAAGGTTGGCTAGCTGTTGACATCACAGGACATCTCTCCATTATTTTTCAACTCATGGGAGTCTGGAGAGGTCCCATTGACTGGAAGATGGCAAATGCTTTCCCAGTTTTCAAGGGTAAGAAGGAAGACCTTGGTAGCTCCAGGATTGTTAGTCTCACTTCAGTGCCTAGTAAAACTACAGAGACTGTTATCTGGGGGTTGTTGAAAAACAAGCCAGAGAATACGTAGTCACTGGTCATAGCCAGCATGGGATCACAAGGGGAAAGCCCTGCTTAACTAATCAAATTTCCTCTTATGACAAGGTCACGCATCTAGTTGACCAAGGGAAGACACGTGATGGGCTTGGATTTTAGACAGCTTTTGATACTGTCTCTCACAGTGTCCTTCTGGATAAACTGTCTACCACACAGCTACACATGTCCATAATGTGGTGGGTGAGCAATTGGCTCAATTGGTCAAGCTCGAAGGGTTATAGTAAATGGGGTTATATCAGCCTGGTGGCCAGTCACCAGAGGGGCTCGCCAGGGCTTAGTTTTAGGGCCAGTGCTCTTTAGTATTTTTATAAAAGATCTGGACACAGGAATTGAATGTACATTGTTTGCCAATGATACTGAACTAAGAGGAGCTGTGGACTCCCTTGAGCACAGAGAGGCCTTACAGAAAGATCTGGATAAGTTGGAGAGCTGGGCAATAGCCAACCATATGAAATTTAACAAGAGCAAATGCCAGATTCTCCACCTGGGATGGTGTAATCCCAGGTAAAATATACAAACAGGGAGATGAGATGCTGCAGAGAGACCAGCTTGCTACCTACTGCACCTGCCTCAAGTCAGGCAATCTGAATAATTGGTACTGTTCCAGATGACAGAAATGGATCATCCTTTGTCAAATGTGTCATGCCTTAAACTCATGGAATTACTTCCTAACTTTATCTTCAGTCAATTTCAATACATGACAACATCTAACTTACCCCAAACCAATCAAACATCCACTGGTTCCATTTATCTTCATGGAAGCCCCTTCACACAGGTGCACCTCTGTACACTTAATAACAAGTATCACTCTCTATGGTGGTATCAACTAATGAATCTTCTTTAATTGCGACAGCAGGATGAGCAACGTCAGTTTCTCCCACAAAGCCATGTCCATCTGTTGCTCATTCTTCATAGCTGCTAAAGCAAATGGCAAGCACCGCAGCCACAATGATCTGGCACATCAAGTTTAAGCTGATGTTCCAGGTAATTTCCCTGCTGCAGAGAATTTGGCATTTTCTTTTCACGTCTCAAAGCAGTTGTTCCCTAGATTTTTGTATGCTAAGCTCACTGCACCAGGGATGCCAAGGGCAGGGGAACTGTGCAGCTTCCGGGGGATATGTGACATACAAGAATAGCAGGGTATGAAACCTTTAAGGCTCACTCCCCTCCCAGCCTGTTGCTCCATATACCTAACAAAAATACATTATGTAGATATAGATATAGATACAGATATAGGTAGACATGTACATATACAGATATAGTTAGACATGTATATATACATATATGTACACATCTATATATACATGTAACTATAAATATACATAGCAAAAATGTAATTGATTGCTGATGTGCAGGATGAGTCTTAAAAAAAGTAAAAAGACAAAAGAAAAGAAGAGGCATATTTGGGTAAATCTAATGTAAAATTCATATACTGTAATTCATGAACAGATTTGAGATACTATGTAATACAATAGTAATGTCCATGGCTTTTTAAAAATGTTCTTGTTCCTTCTTCCCTCCTTTGCTAGTTCAATTATTTATCTCTGTGACCCAGCATTTTAATTTCTTGTGGTCTTCCCTTCTATCTTTCTCCTTTATGCAACTCTGTTCCCAATTCTTCATGTTAATGTCAGTAATTGCCATTTAATCTCCCAGTGTTGGGCCATACAGAATCTGGATTTTCCATAGATTGAAATATTAAGAGAGTTGGAATACATTTCTTGGTCTCACTGCAATGAAATGCAAGTAGAGCCATACAAGTTTTAGAAATATAGAAAGAAAATTATAAGAAGGTTTTTCAGTCAATATTCAGTTTTTCAACTTCAATATTGCTGAAGTAGTCTTCTTTCCTTTTTCTTTACCTTTTCTAATGTGTAGCCATATGTAAACCAAGCATTTTGATAAGCTTGATATATTGTGCCTCTGCCAGAACATGATGTTTCAATATTCTCTCATTACAAACTTGAGCAACCAATACATCTAATTAGCATCTTTATTTCATCAAATCAGCATTTTCTGATAGAATTTATTGCCCAGTTCTAGTTACGTTTATTATTCCCCTGTCAGAGTGTTGTCAATAGAAACAGTAATTTATCCTCTTTTAGAAACTGCAACTGGAAGCTAAATACTGGGTGTTCAGCCTGGTTTACCCACCGGGTAAAGCTGGAAAACATGGATGCTCTGTAATTTTTCAGGCCACATGAAATCTCTCAGAGGTTTTCTGCTCTACTTGAGACAGATCACAAAGTTCAGAACAACTCTTGTTCCCATTGGCTGTTTGCTTGCTTAATTGGTGTCAATTTATTTGTTTAAAATACGATCTTTGTTTAAAATACGATCTTTGTTTAAAATACGATCTTTGTTTAAAATATGATCTTGTCACCAGAGAGTGGGAGGCAGGGATTACACATGTATATTCTCTTTGTTTCAATGCATGCATGTCTGTATCACAACGGATTCCAAAGTATTTCTGAAACTCTTTATCTCTAAAACGCCTTTCACAGCTCGGGTCATGCAGAAGAGGTAGCTGCTGCCACTGGGAAAGAATAAATTAAACTCAGCGGGTTTGGATTTCTTGACAGCAATGCGTTTTCTGCAGTGATTTTATATCCATCAGGCTGCCGTAGCGCTGTGCAGAGATCCATTCCCGCTGCTCCCCGCCTGCAGGCTGGGCACCAGGTGGCACTCCCGGCCCGTTTTCTGCCCGGAGCTCCCAGGGCTGGAGGTTTGGAGACGTCTCCGGGGCTGTAAGCACCGGTGTGCTGGAAAGGCGACCCTCGAACAGCCTGTGCTTTAATTCACATCACTGCCCTGTGTTTATCTCGTGGTAGAGGGCACAGGATGCTCAAAGGAGGTAACAGAAAGACGTTACCAGTGAATAGGACTTGGTAGATATTATTACTGTTATTATTTCTGGTTGTGTTGCTGTTAAAAGTCCATCTTCTCTAGAGAAGAGAGAAAAAAGACACACTAACATTTTTCCGGTATGTAAGAAATTCTTACAAAGAACAGTGGGGATACGCTGCCCTTTGCCTTCATTGCGAATAGGACAAACCTAAGGGATATTAGGTAATAAATACAATGCTGTAACAAAGAGAGTAAAGCACTGGAAATGATTGCACAGGGTGGCTCTGGAGACCTTGTCACACCAGTTTTCAGGAACAAGTGAGACTGATTTAAGATGAAGAGCAGCAGAGGAAAGGCTACAGGGCTTGTCAGTGTCTTTCCTAGTGCTGTTTCCTAGTGTTTCCTAGTGTAGGTGAGATAAAGATTGCACTCATGTACAGACTAGAAGTAAAGATTGTACAGATTAGAGGTACAGACTAGAGGTAAAAACTGTACAGACTAGAGGTAAAGACTGCACTCTGGTACTCAAACAGCATCTTGCCCACTGATAAAGCCTGCAGTCAAGTGAAATTCTTGATAAACACTTTGTAACTGTAGCTTTTCAGAGCCAAACAAGCTAATTGAAAATCTACTCAGGTATATTAATATTAACAGCAATCACCCCTTTGGACTGCATCCCATTCCCACCCTCAGATTTGACATTCAAAAGAGAGAGCAAGGACAAAGAATAATCTCATTCCTCTTGTAAAGAATTTCTATCTTCCCTTTGGAGACATTTCTTTTTAATACCTTAAAACATGTGTTTGCCTGGTTGGCTTGGTTGGTTTCATCATGCCCTTCAAGCTTGGAAACAGCCTTTACTGAATATATGTATAATAGTTTCCCACACTGTGAACCATAAGGACAAAACTCGAACTAAGAATGAAGATAATCCTATTCAATGAACCATGTATTCCAGTATTCCTACATATCACATATGTGAATGTATTTCATGTAGTAACAAACATGGGACTAGTAAGATAATTTTCTGAAGTGAAAGTATATTCATTTTACTAGACAAACGTGTTTCTGGATAGGATAGAAATTCTGGATTAACTGAGAGAAAAGTAAGGACCTTATTTTTGGCATTATATAAAAGGGAGGAGGGTTTACATCCTCTTGAAACTTGGTGGAGCCTTTTAAATTGAGACCCTTACTAGCTTTTTCACACTGTTGGTGACTTTTGTTAAATAAGACTCTAAATTTGCTTACAGTGCAGAGTCTTTCAGCACAATGACCTTCCAGGGTATGTGCCATCCTCATGCAGAATCTCCCAGTTCCTGTGATGTGCCTTCTCATGTCAGCTGCTCTGTGGAACATGCAATTGCTGCCGCACACCCCCAGGAATGAACTTGCTGATGAGTGTTTGCATTTGAGATGTCCGATCTTTAAAACTGACTTACTAGGAATGATACAAAACGATATAATATGGAGCAGAAAATAGAAAAAAATATGCCTAATTTAAGACACTGGGAATGCCGGTACTTCAAAATGCCTTCAAGATACTAACTAATCCACAGCATGACACATGTAGAGACTCTGATTTACAAGTTGTAAACCCAAGGCCACCTGGATTAAAACAGGCATTTCAGGCTCTAAGTGCTCTGGTTACACTACGTAGTACTAGAAATCATACCTGCATCCATCCACCTTTCATCTCTGCTGTCAGTTTGGGAATATATCAAACTCTATGGTGAAATGGAAAAATCTCTGATTCTTTCCCTACAAACATATATATACACAAGGAAGTGCAAGGTAAAACTGTTTCCTACTGAAGATGCCAATTCTTATGCTATGTTTCAGTTTGATAGGTTCATTTTCTCCTGTGTGTCCTAATTTCACCTGTGTAAACTGGTCGCTGTTATAGCTTACTGGACAAGGAATCAGCTCCAGGTTGACTGGAAAGCCATAACTACAACAATGACAACAATATCAATAATAATATTAACAATAATAATATCCACAATTTATTGAGAAAAGTAATAACTTTTATTATGAATAAGAAATCTTTCACTAAAATTAGTCCCATCTGTCTTAGTTCTCCTCTGGATGGCTCAACCACATCACCCATGTAGATTCCTGGTATGTTGTTTCTGATGTCTGAAGCGGGAAGAAATGGAACTGAGCAGTCCCAGGTTGTAGCACTTGAGTACAGCAAAGTGGCAGATTACAGCCACCATGAGATTTTCCCATCAGATGCTGTAACAGTCATCTTGAAAATGGTTAATAAAAGGATCCGACAAGAAATCCACATTAATATTTAGATTTCAGAGAAGCAAACACATTTGCATGTGTGCCTACAGCCATTTTAGTCTTAATTCTGAAGTTCCCACATTCTGTAAAGCCTCCCTCACTAACACTCCCAGATCTTTTAAGTATTCCATCTCTCTTTCTCACCTTTCTTAGCTCAAGTCATTCTGATCATCACACAGATGAAACTACAACAATTTCATAAGCAGCATACCAGATAGGATTTTTAAATCTGTAGAAGTTACCCATATCCAGCCCTGAATTAGTTTGCAAAGAGATGTAACATATTTCATTAGACCAGATGGTGCAATTAAGAAAAAAGAGAAGTCTGGATACAATGTAAAAATTGAACTTTTCCCATTTGAAGTAATAAATGCATTAGATTGGCTTTTCTAATTGTGTTGATCTTTAAGTGCATTTTATCTTCAAATTCTGAAGAAATAAGATTGTCAAAACTGACAAAAATGTTCTGATTCTAGTGGAAAGAAATGTGTCAGCTGACCCAAAAGAAATAGTTTTATTAATGAATGTTTTTCTTAATTTGCCAATTTTATTCTGATTTTAAAAGAAAAGTTAAAATCCACAGAAATTCAGTTCCTGTACAGCTCTACCTGTGCCAATTCAACAACAGCAGGCAATTTATAAACAAACCCCAGTAAAACTGCAAGGAAGCTGGTTTTGCTTACAAGTCTTAAACAGTAAGTTCTATTTCAGTTTACCTTGAGACAGAGTTAAAGTGATGGGTTGCTGTTGCTTTTTAACTAAAACAGTGAAAATTAAAGCAAAGAATCAGTAACAGAATTAAAGCTTAGCAAACAGATTTTGGAACCTGTTTCTTGCACAAAGGTAGGGGAAGTTGCAGAGAAGCAGATAATAACAGCACTAATAAAGTGATAAGTTTTGTTCTGAAATGTAAAAGGTGAATCGCTTTGGGGGCTCAAACAGGTAAGGACAAACAAGACATTCAATAGCACCAAACTTCTCTGAGAAGCTTGAAAGATCTGAAAATTGATGGTGCTCTAAGATTCAGGCGATGTGAAACTAAGAATATTAAAATAAACAAGAGTAGAAGGTGGAGGAGTTTCAGTTGACATTTTCAGAAATACATTTAGTACAGGAAAGAGTCCCTTTGGAGTAAGAAGTAACTAACATAACCTTTCAGAAACAAAGTCAAGGGACCTGACAGGAAAATACAGAGCAGTCACATTTGCAATCTACTTTCAGAGATCAAAAAGAAGAATAGTTAAAATAGCCAGACTTCTCTTGCCTTCAAATGCATCTTTTGTTAAGACTTCTTTGAAGATCTCTGACATGCTGCTCAAGTGAGCTGCATCCCTTAAGTAAGATGTCCTAAAGCACTTGATAACACAGCCACCAGCAACAAATGTCTAATGTGAAGAAGCATCAACAGATAAGCAGAAAGTGGAACAATGGGATAAGAATAACAGGTTGTCATAAACAAATCTGCCTGCATACCTTAGGGATCAGCGTTAGAGCTGTATCATCGCTTGTCAACAAGTCAAGAGAAAAAAAAAAGAAAGAATTTAAATTGTGTGCCTTGTACAATAGCAGAAGAAAAGGCACATTTAAGGCTGAAAAAAAATAAAGTGTGTTAACATTGATTTACTCTCCAATATACTTCTCCTGGAAATGGTATGCGAGACATATCCCACCATCTACTGCCAGATAAATTACAAACAAACCCCAGCGACATCAGACAAAACAGCACAAATGTGTGCGCACGTCTCTTCAGAACTCAGCTCAGGTAGGTAGTTTGTGGTTTCCTATTTTTAAGGACAGACCCTCAGCTGATGTAGGCTGACACTAAAGTCAAGATGCCAAAAGTTAAACCTAAACCCATAGTTAAAACCGTATCTTGAAGCAGAACAGCAGTTCACACTACATGCTGTTAAGGCTTGAACAGGACATCTGTTGAAGACTCAGCTGTTAAATCTAGCTCTTTGGAGCTGCAGTCCAAAGGCTTTACCCACAGCCACCATAAAGGATGTCTTTAAAGCCATGAGCATTAAATATTTGCTGCTTTCACAGAGCCTTACATGACTCAGTTCTTCTTCAATCTTATTAGCCCCTACTCGCACATGTGCCCACTAATCTTTTATGCATCACAGCAATCTAAACTAGACTAAGTGGCTCAGGGTAGGGACTTCATCTCCTCATTTGTTAGTAAAGTGCCATGCATACCTTTAGTATGATATAAATAAGTAATAAGGCTAACAAGGCTAACATTATATATAAGGACTTAAAAGTCATACAATCTTAACATCAATCTGCCATATTATTAGCAGCCAGTGAAGCTTGCAGATTCCTGGCCTAATGTGCATACGCCAGCCAGTTTCAATTGGCAGCTTAGCTGCAGGTGACAAAACATCTTTTCTGACTTGCATAAAAATACGTATGGAAGCAAAGAAAAACCCAAGACAATAATATCTACTACAAATAAAAATGATCCAGGCCGACAAAGAGATTTAGAAACTGGGTGGGGGTTGTATAAAGCCCATGATGATTCAAAAGTGCAGAAAGATGTTGGGCTCGGTGATGCTGATGGTGATAGATCAGGCATTTGGCAATATGCATCTTTTGTCGTTCCAAGCTGCTTGCCTGAATTCCTGCTGCCTTTACTTTGTCTCTTTCATCTGAAATAATCTGTCAATACAGGAACATGGGAATGGAAGCTGAATCCATTACATGACCAGGACTGAAAGCATGCCACTGGGAGCAGGAAGGGGCAGGGGATGGAAGGGGTGTGCGGGCTGTTGCCAGGTATGTCTGTTAAATAACTCTCAGAGGTGGCTCAGCTTTTACAATTACTGGATTTGAGGATCTCTGACCACTGGGATACAAAAAAGCTGGTACATTTAGAGGAGCACTTGGCATCACTCCTGAAAGAGGTTTGAGCCTGGGTGTATAATAAATGACTCAAACCATGTATCATTAGCCCCTTGAAAAATCCTTGAGACAGAATAAGCATTTTATGGGATGAGATGGGGGAAGTGAAACACAGGCTGGACAAAGTACAGGTGATGACACTGATAAAACCATAATCATCATGTCCCCATTCTGAGTGAGGTAATTCAGGTTGTTAGTCTCTAAGTCTCATCTATGTTAGATGGTTGTATTGAGGCAGCTTTGTTGGCATATTCCTTTCTCTTCGTATGCATGTGGACTCTGTGATGTGAATTACATTATCTCCTTGATCACCTCTCTGAAAATACCAGCTTTCATGTCAGAGTAAAGTACATTTGCCTACACATTCTTCTCATCTTATGGTGCAAGAAAAGTGAAGTACCTACAATGGCTGTGAAGACCGCAGTGGGCAGCCCAAAGTGAAGTCCTCTTTCTAGCAATGAGCAGCAGTTTAAAAGACCTGCCAATGACACACTGTAAAGGGAATATTGCATTTAAGGACCCTCAGTGGACTGAATTAACATATGCACATATCCATACTGCTTATAGGGACTGTCAGCTGTTTTGTAAAGGGAAACATCTACAGTATAAGTAGTGAAAAAAACTGTTACAGAAAATAAAATCAAATGTAAGTACATGGCAGGGCAGACAGTGCCAGGAAACAAATAAAATTATATCAAAGAAACTACACCTGTATAAAAATCAAATTGTACTCAGATATGAATTCCGTTAACTTCAGCTGATGCAGGAGTATAAGGTTTTCAGATGAAAAAAGGCTGCTGTACACATTTCTGTAAATAGATTCTATTTTATCACAAATGAACTTAAAATGGTTCTACAATTCTTTTCCTCTTTTTTTTTTACACTTTTACTGATATGCTTTTTTTTTCATCTTCACTTTCCTTTTCCTCACCTGCAGTTTACCCTGAGATCAGAGACTAAGTAGGACAGTAACCATTTTTCCTTTGGTATGATGGCCTTTCACCTTTGTTACCCTTTGGAGGACACCAAGTCTTGTATTTAAATCACTAATCCCCTTTGGAGGAGGTCTTACTTTCTGGGTGGTTTCATCAGTCAGACTCACAGCAACTGCTTCTCAATTTACATTATTTTAAATGACAGTCCCTTATCTGTCATTGTCACAAGGCACAGTAGGCCTTCTTTGAGAGATGAGAGGGATGGTCTGTTTTGTCACATTAAGTCTCTACTGCAATTAGAACCTGCTTGTCTGATAACTAATCACACTTTGTCTGCCTCACAGCTGTTTCTTTACATTCCATACAGCCTCTAAATTAATTTCAAATCTCTGAAATGGACATGATTTCTTAGGAATAAGCTCCAAATCTACACTGACAACCCTCAGTTTTGCCTCAGCAGGAAGTTTTCCTTTCTTCCATCCTTCCTCGTCACCAAACATTCATCTTTAAAAGTAAAGAATGGTGTTACATTCAAGACACTGGATTCTGGCCATCTGCTTCCAATTTTTAAGTATGCCACAGGCTTCTCCAGGAGGTAGGCCACTCTCGCTGGGATGGGGCTTGTCTTCCCGGACTTAGCTTCTAGCCTAAGCTTTTCCCTGCAGTCAAGAGAGAAGCATCACCAGCAGTTCTGGGTACACCATTCTCAGCAGTGTCTTTCAGTCTCCTTTGACTAATGGGGAAGTCTGGACAACAGGGTTAGTCTCCACACCACAGCTTTCCAATGACTAACACTTACAAGGAAGTCCTACCACTACCTACTCTCCATCCCAGATCTCTAACATGGCAATAACAACCATGACCTTCTTCCATCTGTTACCTGCCATCTCTGTTCAGGATATAAAATGTTTTAACTCATACTCTGTGTTTGAAGAGTACCCAGTTAAATATAAGAGGGATTATGTGTGTCTCCACTTCAGGAAAGGTTGCAGCACCCCTCTAGCTCCTGTTAAACACCCAACCAAACAGGGGCAGGCACAGCAACCTACCAGGGCAGGTGGAGAGCTCTGCCAGCAGTTGACCACATCCAGCCAGCCTTCCTTTGTTAGCTAATAGGAAGATTACTTAACAGATTTTCAATATCCTTTCAATTTGGCCTACATTCAATTTATATTCCATAAATATTTTAGGTTTGCTGAAGTTGTCAGTATCCCAGTATAGATCCAGCATTCAAATACATGCAACTGTTTGCCCTGCCATGATCAGTACTCACTCTGATCACTTTGTCTTCCAAATGCATATTTCCTCATCTTGACATATTAAGATTCTGACCAGGAGAAAGCCATAAAGCTCTGAATGTTCAGAGGCATCTGGAATTGAGCTTTTTTTTATTCCAATGATTATGAAAATTGAAGTTAAATATGAAATTCACATTCACACCCAGTATCTGGTTGTGACTATCTGAAATTCATAAATACCCATTTAACACATTATTAAGTTAGTCAAGTGTTAGTTCCTATGAATAGATACAAAATTGTTTGGATTTATCCACCACAGCTTAAAATTCCCCACTAGATTTTGGTTCACCCTTTAAATCAGATGATAAGGAAGAAGATTGCTCCAGTTCAGATCTTCCTCCTTGTTAATGTCCCAAGGATGAGAAGCCCCTGGTAGTTTGGCCTGAGCTGATCTCTATTCTTGATCCAGTATTGACAAGACTTATGAATGCAGAAGCAGCAATTATCACTAGAACAAAGTTTACGGCATCAAGAACAACATAATGAGGAGAGGCTGCTGAAGCAATTCACTCAGTTTTCGCCAGGAAGCCAATCTGTTCCTGGCTCTCACACTCATAGGAAGGCTGTGTTCAAATTTAGGTCTTGCCTTACATGGTCAAATAAGATTTCTATCTCTGCATAAGGAACGTTTCATCTGAAGTTATTTTCTACTTTTCCCTTCTCCTTTAGCTAAGGAACACTTTGCTTAAGTTCATTCTGAAAATGTTCTCCTCATTATAAACACACCCAGAATACATTGACATCTTCTCCTGGTACACATACCAGTGCACAGAACATTACCAGCAGTAGCACAATTCCTATAGACCAATTATACTGCTGACATTTTCTAAATAACCACCAGACAAGACAAGACACGAGCTGCTATCGTTCCCCTAGTGTGAAGACAGATGGGCAAACAGTCTTGTTCAGACAATTCTCAGAATTTTAGTCAAGCAGTTAAAATACATGAGGGTCACAAAGAATTATTTTCTTCAGCTACATTTTTAATATGATGGTTTCCAACACAAAAAACGACCAGGGAGATGCATACATTTCACATGGATACAAGTTACATACATATATATACACACACAACCTGCAATACAGATTATGTAACATCAGCTTATATGGTTCATATCTTTTTACAAATGCCCTCTCCTAAAAGTAGATTTGTGTATTGGATGCATACTAAGATGTGAAATTCAGCTTATTTAAAACTTATTTGTGTTGTCTGTTTCTTTGGATTTTCAGAAATCACTTCTGTGCTGAATGACTTTCTAACATCCCTTATGTAGAGGGGTCAATACTAATCCGATTTTTGTGCCAACCTTACAGCACAAAGCACAGCAACTTCAATAATAAAATTAGTTATTATTTTGACAGGTCTCCAAAGTGTGATGTTGGCCTGAGTTTGGAATGTCAATAAACTCAAAGCTAAGCACATGCTTAGAGTAATTCACTGTATCAGAGCCAATAAAACCAGCTGAGAGGAGGGATTCATTAAAGGTAGACTTATGAATTATTAGCATGGTAATGGTCACTGGAGTTTTTTAAGTAGATTACATAGAGAGATTGGATACAAAGAGAAGAGACACCAATAACTGTCCCTGTTGGACATGACAGAAGGTAAGGAGAAGCATCTACAAAAAGCAACCCAGTAAAAACCTGACCCAGTTCCCTCAGACCATGTGTAAAAGTAAGACTGCTACTGCTATCCAGCGACCTTAATGCGGCCCTAAACAATGGGGAAAGGTGCCAAGTTGAGAGATTCAGGTGCAGTCCTGAGTACTGGGGACTGCAAATGTGTTTGCATCCATCATTTATGTCCATATTAAAGGACTGCAAAAACATTTGCTTGTTGACAGAAACGGAGTTTGGAGTTCCTCCAAATAATAAAAAATGCTGCAGATGTGCAGCTGAAGGGATGCAACAGCATCACCTATTAGTCAATACAAACAATATTGATACACATGGTACAAAAGCACCACCATGTTCTTTAAAGCAGTTTAACAAGTTAATTAACTTCTGCTTGTATGCAGAATTATTTCACTATTTTCAGTACAATAGCAGCCAGCACTACCCTTAGCCTGGATTCTTGCTTTGTGCTTAGAGTCTCCACATCCTGCCTGTTGTAAATCTACTGCATGACTGAAAAATCAAAAGTGGGGTGAAGGATATGTAGATAAAAACTGGTGAAAATGATGGCAAATTGGTTGAACTAAACCATGCTCTTCCCATAAGATCTGTCTTGTTCATACAAAACACAAGATATCAGTGCTTAAATTCTAATGCTAAAGACCAAGGCATCGCAAACTACTGAGTCCTAGTGTACTCCCTGTAGAAGGATGAAAGATTGTTGGCCCCTCTGGGATTATGAGTCTGAGAAGGTCTGTTATTTCAGACCTGATGTTTAGGCCATTAACAATGCAGTGCAGCTTTTTCCTTTACTTCAGTAGCTGTAGTCCTGTCCCTAGCATCTTTTTTTCCCATTTAGCCCACAGATTTGATGTGATTAACATCTGAAATATATTCCTTCGGCTGGTGTTAATTAATTTAGCTGATCTATTACAAGTTTTAAACTCTATTGGTCATAGAAGGCTGAACTTTGGGGTTAATTATTTCTGAATGGTTTTAACCATAAATAAAACAATATTTAAAAGATAAATAAAAATTAGAGAAAGATTTTTCTCTATCACAATTTATTAGGCTCCAGCCAGCGGTTAGGTGTCCTGCAAAGAAGCCAGAATTCTCCCACTAAATTTGGATTAGCTAAATAATACAGGCAGAATGTGTTCTCAGTGTGGGTTTCAAATAGTTATCCCAGCAAAGACATTCATCTTAGAAATGGCCCTTTATTTACGGTGAGCTGGACCAAGTTCATCAATCCCACATTCTGGTGTATCCCAAACCAAGACTTAAATTCTGAAGTTCACATTCTGAGTTTGTGTGAATCAATTTATTTTCAGTTTTGCCCTCATTAGCTTTCAGCCAGGATTGTCAGCTAATAAAATACAGGATGGCACAGATGCTCAACTCATGTAAATTTCCCCTGCCACTTGATAGCTGACTCTTTGACGTCAGTGGAACTGTGACAATTTCCATCAACCCCAATAGATGGTTCTTTTCTTCCTGTTATCCTCTTCCCTGAAGATATGAATCACTAGGTGCTGCCACTGCTGTCATATATTGCCATATAGGCAAAAGATAAGTCACTCAGAAAACTTCACATTTCATGCTATCAGAGGATGTGGATTTGAAAACCCAGTTCAACTGAAATGACAAATGATGAAATGCTGACTTGACCTTTGCACTGTAGTTTTCTTCTTTTCATGCTTGAGGATAAGCTTCTAATTCTTCTCATGCCTGCAGCTATTACTCAGCAGATATCAGCTGCTGAAGGACCTCTTCCCACGCCCTCTTAATACTGTATGTTTGCTCTGTCATTTCTGGCACTAATGGAAGCAGCATCCCTAAATATATTTCTATCATTAGATATTGATTGAGAAGGAAGATAAGACTGCAGTGTTCCATCTCTGGCGGGAAGATGTGCACAGGCTGCAGAATAAAAAAAGGAATATTTGAAAGATTTGTAATTACTGGTCCAAGGAAGAACCTTCCTAGAGTGTGTGGAACATGTGCTTGTGAATTATAGTCTTCCTAAATGAAACTAAAATCTCAGTTGCAGAAATAGCAACAGGGCATAGATTTTACCTGAAAACACTCTTTCTAGACCCAGATTTTAACTCTGTAAAGGCTGCAAAAAGGATTCCACAGATTTTTCTGAATTAAAAAAATATAATGATTTTCTGTATTATTTATATATGCCTTTTTTCTATACAGTACCTGCATGTGAGAAATAAAGACGTATGGGCCTGAAAGTCCTCACCTCAAGCAATGAGAGCAAAGGACAATACCTCTGGCAATCAAAAACAGAAAAAGAAGTCTACAATAAAGAACTGCTCCTTGCAGAATATCTTCTAGTTTTCTAGGTGTACAGTTCTTCCATCTTTTCTGCTTTACAGTGACGCAAATTGGTATTGGCAAACAGTGACTGGTATGATGCTGGTATTATTGTTACCAGCATCGTACCAAGACAGCACACACACTTTCATATCTGAGTCTTTTGTTGATAACTACATGGATGGTATTTGCTAATGTTTTCCAGAAAAGGGTCTTTTAAAGGGTTAGTATTGGCTAAAATAACTTGTTTTAAAAGTCCCACTTTTTATCCCCAAAGCTACAGTACTTTGTCACGTGTGCCAGCAATGCCCTTATCACATTCAGTTGTCAAATGTCTAGCTGAACAATAAATGGTAAGGTTGAAGGGGTCTGTTTATAATGCTTTGTTGTGGGTTTTTAGCTTGAGCAATTAAACTAATTAGTCAGCTTCTCCTGTTCACACAGCCACTTTCTGGTCTGTTTCACTTCAGTTTTTTTCTCTTATTATTATTATCACAAAGCTATGTGGTATGTCATTCACATAGTGCTGGCCCGAAATTTGCCTTCAAAAGCTTTCATTTAATGAAAAGCTTCTATTCAGTTAAATGAATACATCTGTAGCTACTCCTCACATCATGTATCAGAAGACAAGCACTTTCAAAAGAAACCTCCCTCCCATGCACATTTCAGATGTAAAAATCAATGAAAAACCAGACAAACCCTAATTTTCATCACTTTTGGGGAGTCACTGGAGATAAAGTGGAAGACAGTGGGAATGAGGAGAGTATACTTTTTAACCAATTCTGTTGGTATCACATGCAGTTCTCTCTGATGAAAATGCATGGTGGAAACACCTTCATTGACTTTTTAGCATAAAGTTTGGGGGGTTTAAGACTGGACTTTTTATACATATATTAACGGGTCCTTTAAAATCCAGATCAAGCCTTTCCACATTATAGGAAGCAGGTAATTGCAGCTGAAGGGCCCCACAATAGTTGCTTTGAGCTCCAGGCTGGAGGTACACTAGAGGTACAGTAGGAGGTACACTAGGTACACTAGAGTAATTAACATCCTTCTGCAACAGTCACAGTCGTCAGTGTTGAAGCTAAGGTGATTTTTCAGCATCACCAGTGTCATCCACTAATACAGCAAGATTTCAGCTCATTCTGCAGAGCAGCTGGAGACACACTTGGAGGTAGCAAGGCTTTACATGAATGGGGACTTGTGCTTTTCTGTTTTAACTTTTGAGAATTCACTGCATTGGTGCACTGCCAGGTTGGACAGGGCCTTGAGCAACCTGGTCTAGTGGAAGGCGTCCCTGCCCGTGGCAGGGTGGCTGGAACTGGATGATCTTAAGGTCCTTTCCAAACCATTCTATGACTATATGATTGTATGAAAACAGTTGGACTATCTCAGAATCCTTTGCTACACAATACCATGTAATTTTAAAGTATTCTCTCTACCCTCACAATCTGTGTGCCTGCATCCTTGCTCTTCATGTATCTGTAAAAACAGAAGCATCCATGAGAGTTTTCCTAGGGTTGAGACAGCTCATCTGCTGTCCCTGTTAACGCACCAGCAACTCTACGGCAGCCCCTTACAAAAGAACATCACTGTACTTCTCATATGGAACAGCCTGAAACAGCAGCAGAGGCTGGTATTTGAGCTCCGTGTGGCTGACACTCCTTTCTTCCTTTTTTATAGTCATTATTTTCAGTAAAAGCATTGCTACTAGCTGTGGCTGACTGTCTACTCATAGATGACTGTAAGTATTCAGGGTTTCTTTGAATTCTCTAAGCATCACCATGTTTGGAAACCCTCATGCTGTCATGCTGCATCCGACAGTATGCTCACTCTGCTTTTTGAGTTGTAACCTCAGAACATGCTTACATCTCAGATCACTAATTATCATCTTCATTCCAGGAAAAGCCTTGTTCCAGATACTGACAAACTTGTGAAACTGAAATAACACCAGACTTCTCACTCACTTCACATAGCTCATGGAGACAGCACTTGCTTATGACACATTGCATATTAAAAAAGCCCCTGTAACAATCAAAAAATAAACAACTCCACCAAATTCCATTATCCTCTTGAAAATTACAATCACGACAATTTTATGAGTTTTTTCTTTAGTAGCTCTCTTTTCTTCCATCCCATTTTGCATTTTAAAGATACTAATCATAAGAACAAAGAAAGAAAAATGCAGTTATGGATTTGAGTTACAGGACTTGTGTAAGGCTGTCCTGGGTTCAGCAGTTGCAGTCAGTTTTTCTTCTCTTTAGTAGCTGGTGTTTTGACTTAATCTGGGAACAAGGCTGATAAGGCCGATGTTCTTATTGTTGCTGAGCGATGTTTGCCCTGACCAAGGACTTTGTGAGCCTCATGCTCTGCTGAGGAGGAGGGGGCTGGGAGGAAGGAGGGACAGGACTGTACTGACAGGACCAAGCTGACCAAAGAGGTATTCCATACCATAGCACGTTATGCCCAGGAGGTAACTGGGAGTGATCCGGAAGGCCTAGTTCTCTCGGGGTGGTTGGAGGAGGTGGTCGGTCAGCACACGGTTGGTGGGGTGTCGTGAGTTATCTGTTGTGGTTGATGGGATGCTGTATTCTTTTCCTTTATCATTATTATTGGTGGTAGCAGCAGTGATTTGTGTTATACCTTAGTTACTGAACTGTTCTTATCTCAACCTGTGGAAGTTGCATTCTTTTGATTCTCCCCCCATCTCTCTGGAAGCAGGGGAGGGCAAGAAAGGGGGACTGAGTGAGTGAACGAGCTGCATGGTTGGTTGGGTTTAAACCACGACAAAGGCATTTGACACTGTCCGGCATGAAAATGCCTCAACTGGAGAGGCATGGATTTGACCACTCAGTGGAGAGGGTATTGGCTAGATGGTCGCACTCAAAGAGTTGTGGTCAATGGGTCAATGTCCAAATGGAGACCAGTGACAAGTGGTGTTACTCAGGGGTAGGTATTGGGACCATTTAACAGCTGTTTAACATCCTAGGTGGTGACACAGACAGTGGGATTGCGTGCGCCCTCGGCAGGTTTGCCAACAACGTGTAGTGTGGAGAGAAGGGATGCCATCAAGAGGGACCTCAACAGGCTTGAGATAAGGTCCAGCACAAACCTCATGAAGCTCAACAAGGCCAAGTCCTACAGGTGGGTCGAGGAAATCCCAAGCACAAATACAGGCTGGACAGAGGGTGGACTGAGAACAGCCATGAGGAGAAAGACTTGGGGGTGTTGTGTTGGTGGATGAGAAACACGACCTGGCAGTGTGTACTTGCAGCCCATAAACCAACTGTACGCTGGGCTACACCAAAGGAAGCTTGGCCAGCAAGTGGACAGAGATGATGCTTCCCCTCTACTCAGCTCTGGTAAGACTCCCCTTGCAGTCTTGCATTCAGCTCTGAGATCCCCAACGTAAGAAGGACAGAAACTTTTTGAAGCTAGTCCAGAGGAGGCCACAAAGATGATCAAAGGCCTGGAGCCTCTCCTATGAAGACAGGCTAAGAGAGATTAGGTTCTTCAGCCCAGAGAAGGTAAGGCTCTGAGGAGACCTTATAACAGCTTCCAGTGCCTAAAGCAGGCCTACAAGGAAGCTGGAGAGGGGCATTTTACGAGGGCAAGGGGGAATGGCTTTAAGATGAAAGAGGGGAGATTTAGATTATAGATTAGAAAGAAATTCTTTACTGTGAGGGTGGTGAGGCACTGGCACAGGTTGCCCAGAGAAGCTGTAGCTGCCCCCCTCCCTGGCAGTGTTCAAGGCTAGGTTGGATGCGGCTTTGAGAACCTGATCTAGTGGACAGTGCTCCTGCCCACGACAGGGGGGTTGGCAACTAGACAATCTTGAAGGTCCCTTCCAACCCAAACCATTTTATGATTCTATGATTATATGGTTATGGATGTACTCACTCATAGGACTGCAATGCAAAATGGAGAGCAGACTACCCTAGTCAGCTAGCATTCTACCACCAACAGTCTGGGAGTTAGCATGAGGCAGCTATCATTTCCAGCAGGTAGAATGCATGTTGGGAAACTTTTTCAAAGTTTAAGAGTCCAACAGTATGCATATGGGCACCCATAAAACTGCTTGATGAACATTTAATTTATTAGTACAGTTGCAGTCATCCAGAGCCTACTGAACATGTTTCACATGCAGCATACCCTACAAGTTACAAACTACTTTCCAACATCCATAACACAATTAGGATACACAATGTTTAAGAAGTAAAAAAAATAAACCAACCTAAAATGTAATGTGCAATTAGTAAAGATCAGGCAAGATGATTAGTTTTGCAATCACTGAAGTCTGCACTAGCTGGGAATGCGGTCAGTAAAAACAGCCAGATGTTGTACATAGATTCCAACTTATAATAAGAAATATACCACTTCTAGTAATTGTGATATACGTCTATAACGTTATATAAAAACAGGATAGAAAACTCTGGGGAAATACAGGACATCCTCCATTCTGTAATGTATTGCTTGTAATATTGCACAGAGGGAATGTGGTCAGAAGTTTTGCTTAAATAATGGCAGTGCATCAGTCCAGGAACCTGCATTTATGCATCAGCCTAGAGGGATGATTTGTGTTCAAATATCTGCCTTCAGCTATGCTTTTTCCTTTATCTATTATTCCATTCCCTAGTTCACATAGTCTTATATCACTGGGAAGACACAAGTGGCATTTGACTTGCGTCAAGAGATGATAGCTTTTGTGGACAGGATCTACACTGTATCTCTTTCATGCCCTTATAACTCTTCCTGCATCAACATCTATACTAGTGATGACTTTTAAGGCAAATTAGGACACTCCAATCTCCTTATCCAGAAACTATTAATTCCCTTTTTAATGTATCTTCTTCTTTGCTGCGAAATATACAGTCTCTGAATTGTAAACCATCCAGGGCAAGGACTGTTTTTCTCTGTATTCAAACAGCAGAGTGAGGTTTGACTCTTGCCTGGAGTCTTGTGCTGCTATTAGAATGTATCTGACACTACTAAATAATGTATGTCTGGTTTTGTATAAATCATTCTAAAACTACCAACAAGAAAACAAGATGAGCAAAATGCACCTTAGGATGAATAGATTATGTGAATGAATGTCCAAATAAGGGAGTAAAGGAGACAGAATGAGTCAAAGGATTTTTACATGCATAGGAAAGCTACTGACCAGAATGCAAAAAACTCTCAAGACCTGATCTGTAGCACCAGAAGGGCTGATCTTACCACCTTCTTAACACCTGTTTTAAATGCCATTCATGTTTCCACGCAATATCTGATTCACATGCAAGAAGAGTTGTGGAACCTGTAAATAAGAAGGGAGACTAGAGAATCTAAATTGACTGACACTGAATAAATCACAATTAATTTTGCTAGTAAGAATGAAGTTAAGCTGAAAGAAAACATCTCCTGCCAGAGACACAAGAAACAATGAAGAGGCTTATTCTTCAAGAATACTGATATTCTTTGCAGTCAGCTGATGGGTGGCAATTACCCCCAAATGCCGGCGGGGTGGGCTTGTTCCTGTAAAGCCAAAGATGTTTTCACCTGCTACTAGGGGGTCTATGGTCAGAAATAAAACATTAATAGATGCAGATGAAGAGAGAAACCCCAGGCTGCTGTGCCCCTCAGGGCCTAGGACAAAAAGGCACAGCATGGATCCCCTCACACACCTAGGACATGTTCTGGGAAAGAAAAGACCACAGGATCTCTCTCCCCTGCTATGGAGTGAGTCACAGGAATATCATCTGTCAACACTTAATGAGAACTGTGCCTCCAACTGGAGTTACAGTGGGAAACTGCATACCAGTAATGACCCCTGAAGAAAAAACTCACCCTTGCACTCCTGCATATAATGCTAATAGCACATAAGCAGTCAAACCCCAGGGCAGGCTAGCTTTTCTCCAGTATTAACTACTGTTTTGTCCACCACAAAGTCATTTGTCACCAACATAGTTCTAGCATTGGTGTAACAGCTGCAAAAATATAATTAGTCCCTCTGCCTCTGTCCCACTGGGTACCAGTTGCTGCTTCAGTGGTCTCTTTGGATATGTTTCTGTCCTCTACTGGCCAGAGGTCAAGTTTTCCAGAAGCTAGTTGCCTGTACAAATTACAGTGCACATATTTTACATCTCATTGTAATGCTTTCTTTTGCCAACATCCGCTTCTTTGCAAATGTTCCATTTCCAAGCCATTTTTGTGCAAGCCCCAGGAGAAGCCATCAGACAAGCATGCTGAAAATTTATCCCCAGGCATCATTAATGCACATCTGGCTGATGAAGACATACAGCTTATATAAGCTGCAATTTGGAATGTGTCCTTTTCCAAACAGCTAGTCCCACAAGATACCATTTTCTCTGGAAAAAATAGGGCTAGGAGAAATATCTGAATGTCCAGCTCAAGAAGTCACAGACTACCCACAACAATCTGGGGGCAAGAGGGAAAACTTGGTACTGGTGTGTTTGAATAATTTTCAATATCAGCATTTGGAGCACCTATTCAGCAGGAGACTGCAGGATAGGTGCTGGGTAGTGAGTGACCAAAAGGAGACATGACAAGTCTGCTTGTGGGCTTAGATCTAATGTCTAAATGTTGAGATGACGTTGGGAATCCAAGACATCTCATCTCCGAGACATCCTTAGATTCTAAGGATGAGACTTCTGCATTAGGATACCCTGAATTCTGAGGACTTCTTATTTCCTCATTTTACTTCTGTCTCCGTTACAGTGACAGTACCAACTGCTGGGCATAAAAGCCCATCATGTAAATTGTGGGGAAGGATGTTTTAACAATCTTCACGCCAGAAAGCTGCAAACACAGAACTAGTGCTTTAGTGTTTAAGGGAATGCAAAATGGGCAAAGGGCAACATTTTTGAGATGAAGGTCAGGGAGCAAACTTTAAAGAAATAAAGAATTGATGATACACTATACCTGTCAAAGATCAAGAAACGGCTGTGTAGGACCCACTCAAAATGAGAACCGTACATCATGCTTTAAGCCCTCCAAATGTACACTGAACTACCACACTTTGCCTGGCTCCCCTATCATCTGTAAATGCTTGGTTTTATATTATGGAGATGTGACTCTAAGTTAAGGAGGCAATCCAGGTCCTGGCAGTACCTATACTGTAGCGGGACACCTGTTCCATTGCCATTTGGATCAGTTTATGGCAGGATTGTGCTTCCATAAGCAACCTTGGCTTGCTTTCATTAAACTGCCTTTACCTCAATCCATGAGTTTCTCATCTTATTTTCTTCCCCTGTCCTGCTGAGCAGGAGTGAGGGAGGGCTTGGTGGAGCAGCTTGGTGAGCACCTGGCAGGCACCCCACCACAAAAGGGTATTCTGAAATTAGAGGTTGAGTCATCACTTTTTCTGACTACTCTGTGAACATTCAGAGGCTGGGCTATGGTAAACCACTGAAGCTGTTTACTACCTGTATAAAACACAGCAGGTATGACACTTATTCTGCTTTTTGGAGCCCCAGCAGAAAGTGCCAGTAACACACAGCAAGCACAGACCAGTCATAGAAAAATTTGCTTATGGATATACAGGAGAAGCAGTAAACTGGGAGGCTGAATTCCTTCCATCTTGCTCTCTTCTACCACCTGCAGCACTGAAGGGCTGTGCAACAGAATCATGTCATGGCACAGAAATTGTAACTGCTCAGTCCCAGCTCCCTTTTGGTCCAGAAAACAGCTGCATTCATCCTCTACTGAGCAAATCCCTTTGGGCTCCAATCGTATCCAACTTATCCCATTTTATATTGCATTATCACTATTTTCCTCTAAATGGCTGCCTTTATAGTTCATGAAAATACCTGTTTGGATAGGGAAAACACTGTCACAAAAACCCTACACCACACACAAAAACCCAAGCCCACAATCTGCCTCACCTAATCACAGCCATTAACTGTTTCCTCTGACCTATAAATATAGTCTCCAATGAATTAAACTTCACTGAGCTTAACTGTGTGTGTTGGCCACATACTAAAAAAGTCACGTGCTGTGCTGTTATCCATCTCAGCTTGGTAACAGCAAAATGTCCGTTTATTGTTGGCAAAGGTTCCACAGAGTTCCATTATTTCTCCCTGAATCCACACATAAACACCAAATGGGACAGGACTGAGAATGAAAGTCCTTTCCTGGTCAACACATTTCCCCCAAACCCATCTGTCACCCTCGAGGCAGTATCAAAGCACTGCTGCTAAAGAACAGTGTAAGGAGCCTTCGGAGGGAGTATGTTCTTCTTTATTCAAGGAAAACAGAGGATGCTTTAGGAGTTTCACCAGTTCTGTTTATTTTTAAGCAGAATGATTCATATTGCCTTGTGAGCATATCAACCAACTTACAGCAAATTGTTTAAACAAAAACAATTATCCTCTTGCTTCCCTTCTGAGGTTTGCTTTCCTGATAGAGTACAGCCATATGGTCTCCGGAGTTTCTCAGGGTATGAGTGACAACCTCTTACAACATAAAAAAAATTGTAAGCCATTATTATTGTAAAAATGTCAATCACTGACACAGTTACTCTTTAAAGAGTCTTTGGGTTAAAGTTTACTGAGCATTACGTGTAGGCATATGCTCTTTGTTAGACTTCTGGTAGCTTCTGTACAACCCAGCAACAAAGCCTGCAGCATCCTAAGACACTGGTTAAACTGATGCCACAGAAATTGGCATCATAGAAGTGAAAGATCAACTCTGACTTGGACACCTTCCAGATGAAGTACTTGGCCCAAACTGAAGTCAGACAATGGCTGCTTAACAGATTGCTTTTCAAAAGCAAAATACATATTCATCTTTTCCTCTTTCAACCAAGAAAACATTCTTTATCTAAAAGGAGAGGATTCCTTTGTCTAGGAGCAAAAAATCAGATTTAGATGGTTCCACAGATTGGCAATGAAGAACATTAGGCCTCCTAGCAACATTCTTCAGCACCCTTCGCATGCAGACTTGGCTCTATATTTCTGCTGCTTGCTGTAAGTGGCAGTCATATATTTCAGAATATGACTGTATATGGAGTCTGTGTCTGGCAGCCCCAAACAGTAGGTGGTCTGAATCACTCATTACTCTCATGCCATCAGATGTGGGGCAGCAAGTTAAGCAGCATGAATAGAGCTCTTGGGCATACAATCAGAAGGGAAAACATTATCCATTGTGCTCGACTCTAAAACCGTTTCTTGCATCATTTCCTTAATGTACAATGAACTGAGCTGCAAGCCTTCAAACAAGCCCCCAGAAATTCTCCAGGGGCTGCTCTTCCCAAGTGTTGTCTAGCCAGAGACTGTGGGATGTTCTTCTGCTGCCTGACAATACTCCCCACTTATTTTTATGAACTATTTTTTCTATCTGCTTAAGAAACCACTTTTGTATCTTTTCTGCTAAGATCTTTGTTAAAATGAAATTACTTCCATTGTGGCTTGGCTAAAGCAGTGTGCTAGAGAATTTAGCTAGGCAGCAAAAAACTTCAATTTAAGGGGGGTAGTGATGTTTCCCCTCATTAATCTGATTTTAAGGTACAAAATGTTTTCTGCAGCAAAATGCCTCTCACAGCAAGTTTGTATGGTCCCGTCCCTGAATGTTCCTTGACTGCTTTCTGCTTTCTTTAACAATGGCTGTATACCATGTGTCAAACGACTGATTTACAGCATTACAAATGCAATGCATTTCATACAAAAAGCTTTTTCATAGCATCAGTTTTAATACAGCACAGGTACTTCAATCTGGTATTTTCTAAGCATTTGTAAGAAGCCACAAGTGTATAAATGGCCTCTTCTGCATTTTCAGGCACTTATTGTCAAAATCACTCAAATACAGAATCCTACGCCTGGCATCAACAGGAAAGAAGAGAAACTTTGGTACTTATTTTTGCATATGAGAGATTTTTTCATTACACAGACAGAAACCACTAACTACTGTATAGACAATTCATGTATCAGCCCCACAGACCCTGCCTGGCTCCTTTTGAAGATGTTTATTCTTCACAAACACAGAAGGCCCTGTCTGTACTTCAAAACTGTACTAGGACAACTGTATTACTGCAGTACAAGCACTCAGGGTGGACAACATAGAATCATTTTATATCCATGCAAATGCAGTGATACAGGAAGGCCAAAGCTTAAGTCTTTCCTATACTAGCAAAAATCAGACTCCCTTGAGTTGAAAGACACCTTCAAGATCATCCAGTTCCAACCTCTTATCGTGGGCAGGGACACCTTTCATTAGACCAGGTTGCTCCAAGCCCCGTCCAGCCTGGCTTTGAACACCGGCAGGGACAGGGCAGCCACAGCTTCTCCGAGCAACCTGTGCCAGCGCCTCACCTCACTCATAATAAAGAGCTTCTTCCTAATCTGAATGTCCTCTATTTCAGCTTAAAGCCATTCCCCCTTGTCCTATCACTACAGGCCATTCTAAAAAGATCCACTCCAGATTTCTTGTAGCCCCTTTAGGCACTGGAAACTGCTCTATTGTCTTTCCAGAACGTTTTCTTCAGCTTAAGCAACTCAGCTTTCTCAGCCTGTCTTCAGCACAGAGATACTCCAGCCCTTGGAGCATCTTCATAGCCTTCAGCAGACTCTATACAAATGTATGGGTACCAATACACCTATAAAGCTCTAAAACACAGTCATGTGTGCCTGCGCACACCCACACATACACACCTCCCCTGCAAAGCTGCTATTCAGCAATTTATCTCCGTCATCTGCCAAAACCATCAAGTCCAAATCCCTACCTTCACTACAGCCGTGGGGTGTGACTTGCGTGAACTTTCCAGGATTCCGACCTAACTTTTGAACCTCAAGAACCCACCTGCAGGACTCCAGGCTGACACCTCTACCTACTGACCTGTTCACTTCACTAAGCAAACCAGAACAACGACCGAGCTCCCGAATAAGGCCTTCAGCGGGGAGCCCGCGATCGGCTGACAGAGGCTGCCCCCGGCACCCAGACCGATGGACACCTCTTTCCTACCGCCACGCTCCCCTCAGACCCACACTGGACCCGCCCTCACGCCCACGCCGACACGTCACTTCCTCCCCGGGTCGCACGCGCCGCCAAGTGCATCCGCCTGCGCGTTTCCAGGGCAACGCGGCGCTGGGCCCTGTGAGTCCGGGTGCCTGGGGCTGGGAGGGAAGGATCGAGCGGGGTTCGGTGGGGCCGGGACGGGCGGGTTGCCTTCCGTGCCGGTAGTGCCGGGTCGGGCGCTCCCGCTACCAACCGGGCGTCTGCGGGGAGGGCTGCTGGGCCCGGGGAGGCCTTTCCCTTCTCCCCGCCTGCCGGGGCCGCCCAGCAGCGCGCTGGGGGCTGGAGGAGCGGAGTACATGTCGCGGCCCGTCCCGGTAACTCCGCGCGGGTCCTCGGCCGGGGCAGGTACCAGCGGGCGCGGAGCCTGCAGCCCGGGACCCAGGCGAGAGGGAAGGGTCTCGGGCTGCGCTGTGGGTGAGGGGTGGGAGGAGTGGTTGGGCAGGTGGTTGTTCCAGCGTCCCGGAGCCGGGCGGAAGACCCGTTGGTGTGCCCTGGGGCCAGGTCCGGGCGGGGGCTTCACTGTGACACTTCGGGGGAGGGCGGGGAGTGGGAGGGATGTCAGGAGCAGCCCCAGTCCCACCGCCCCGCAGAGCGGCACTGGTTAAGGGAGCGGTGTCCCAGCCAAAGGGCGCTGTACTGAGCCGGCTTTTACCAGTTGAACAGTTTAATCTTGGATAGGACCATGCATGTGGAGAAGGAATGGCATAGCCACCATACAGCAGTTTGTTAGGATATACTCAAACTTAAGTACTTGATCACCAGCGTCTTACCTTCTTGGCGCAGCTTGGCTTCGTGGGAGATGTCAACCCCTCCCCTCGCCGGGGCCGGCATACCGCCAGGTGCCTTCTCAGGGACACAGGCTCAGGCAGCTCGGGAGGTAAATACAGCTTCCCTCTGTCGAATTGGCCAAGAGACTGTGCAGGACATTGTATTCCGGACCATGGAAATCTTTCAGTTACTGAGGAACATGCAGGTGAGAAATAACTTTCTTTTTGTGTGCCTCAACTCCCCATGTGTTTACCAGGCACAGGAGACAGCTTAGGACATTTAAATGCATGAGTCAGTCAAGCTGCTTTAAAAAGTTGATTGGAGAAGTGAATTCTAGTCTCAATATATTTGCATACTTCTGTACATTAAGTAAGGATGGAGAAAGTTCAGAAGTGCTGAATTGTTATTGCCCCCACAATAAATATGCTCTAAACATGCTGAGTATTAGGGTTTTCCTTTATGAATAGTTAAGTCTGTTATATGCCAGTTATGTTTCTCTGGTTCTGTGAAAATCTGGGGATTATTTTTAGAGGATTTCTCTTTGATCTTTGTAATATTTTTCACCTAGAACTTTTGGATAATTTGTTACTGAAGTGGACATAGTACTTGTGGCTACTTACTGAGGAAACACAAACTTCTGTTGTTCTCTGTTGAGAGCAGAAGAGAAATAACTGTTCCTATTGTCTCTCTGTTTTCACAACTCTTGACAATTTCCTCCTGTGGTTGTCTTAGGTACGGGTATATACACTTAGAGTTTGCTAACTATGAATTCACTTTGTGTTTCTGAATTGTGACCTAGGGTTGAGACACAAGGTCTCAAAGTGTAATAACAACATTGTCATGCTTAAGCTTTTTGAAGACATTTGCTGAAAAGGGTTAGAGGTAACAATGGCCAAAGTGTAGAATCCATGAAGCTGTTTGATAGCAGTGATTTGCGCAGTAGATAAGCAGATAAAATACAAAATTTTGCAGATAAAGAAAATAGACATTTCAGTGATTTCTGTGGGGATGCTGTGATTGTCTTACTTTAAAATATACAAAACCCCTCTGAATTATTTTAGCTGATTTATGTCATGAATATACTGTTTTTAACATTTTGGGGGGTTTGGTTCTCAAAGTTACCGAATGGTGTTACATACCATACTGGAACATATCAAGACAGACTGGGAAAGCTGCAGGAACATCTCCGTCAGTTGTCGATACTCTTCAGGAAACTGAGATTAGTCTATGACAAATGCAATGAAAACTGTGCTGGGCTTGATCCTGTTCCCGTAGAAGTAAGTATCTTTATTCATATATAATGTAGAGATCAAAATAACCACTCTGCTTAGTGTCTCATCCATTCTCTTGAGTTGCAGGAGACTCATAACAAGTTTTAAACAATGCTGGAATTATTCTGTGGACTGAATTCTGTTTATTATTTGGATTTGGTTGGAACATTGTGAAACTTTGCCATTAACATTAACGATTCTTACCAGTTGGAAGGGATCCAATTCTGAAATCAATGTTAATTTAAAATTTTAGCCTTTTTCCTCAGGCTTTTTAGTACATTCACCAATTCATTTCCCCTAGGAAAAAAAAAAGTCAGGGCAAGTTTGTGGGTTTTTGATTTTTTGTTGGTTTTTTTTTTTTTTTTCAGCAAGTTGTTATAGCAGCAAAAAGTCTGCTTTAAGCACTCACCTGCCAGCCTAGCTCTCTGAGTGATAACCATTTCTCTCCTTGTTTTGGCCATCAGGCTGTATGTCCATAGTTCCCTCACTCAGCAACTCTTAACCTGTTGAGTCACTATCAACCATATCTAAATGTGCTGTGGTGATGAAAAAGTTAACAGCATAAGACTTCAAGAAATCAGGATTGGCAAAAGTTTTTCCTAATAATAATGCTATTCCTATTAAAACCACAACTTCATTTTTCCTCCTTGTATGTTAAGTTGCTTCTAATTCCTAGTAATACCATTAAAACCTATTTTGATTTGAGTAACTACTGTTCTATATTAACCAGAACTGCAAAGTTTTTTAATTAATGAGCTCTGAATTCTGAGGCAACTCTATTAACAGACTTCTGATTGTCCATAGAGTTTTAATCATTTAGGTATTATATTTTATATGAGTCTCTTCACTGAATAGGAATAAAGAAATGAAGGAGTCCATTCTGTACAGTCCATTCTAGACTACTTACTGCTTTATGGAAAAACTCCTATTAGGTGGTCCTGTGGGTCTGGTCTTAAGAATAGCCAAACAAAGGCCCACTAAAATAAGTCATAATTAAGGTATTAGCCAAGTAGCTATGTACAGCCAGTCATAATTATGTGCAGTGTATCGCTGAAATACTTTACAGTAATGACAAGTTCATGTTTGTGATACAGTTTGGAATAGTAAATTTTAAAATCACAATCTGCAGAGTTTGAAAGTACAGGGATTATCTGTCATAAACATCCTAATGTAAAGACTGGGTTCTGCCTGCAGTTATGAAATTGCTTAGATCTAGGCATGGTGATATGTGGGATTGTATCTTCTTGAAGCACATGAGTTTTCCTGGACAACAAACTGAGGTTATTGCAAGGCCTTTATATTTGAGGTGATAAGTAAACTTGTCTCCACTTCCTCTTGGGAAGTTTGACTCTTTGGAGGAAATAGTATTACCTTCTGTATCTCCTGTCTTTTTTTTTTTTATTTGTTGGGCTTTTTTTGTGTGTGCGTGTGTGGGTTTTGTTTGGTTTTTGTTTTGTTTTGGGTTTTTTTTTTTGTTTTGTTTTATTTTTCCCTTTTTGCTTCTTTTTTCCTAAAGCTGATGTTTCTTGTCTTCACAGCAACTTATTCCATATGTTGAAGAAGATGGATCCAAGCATGATGATCGTGGTGCTGCAAGTCAGCTTCGCTTTGCTAGTGAAGAGAGAAGGGAAATCATGGAAGTAAATAAGGTAAGAAAGTTGAAATTAATTTGCATAAAACTGAAAATGTCAGTTTGTCATTGCAAAGCTTAAATTTCTTGATTGCTGTACTAAATGCAGCATGTGTGATAACTACTGTCAAACTTGCTATTAAATACTTCTTGCAGAACTAATTCAGAATTATGTTTTAGTGAGCAATTTTGTTTTGGTTTTTTTTACCTGTACCTCTGGATGTAAAGTTTAGGATTCCTGACAATTTTAACTTGTGTCTCTTTTTCATAGAATCATAGAATGGTTTGGGTTGGAAGGGACCTTCAAGAGCATCCAGTTCCAGGCCCCCCACCATAGGCAGGGACACCTTCAACTAGATCACATCGCTCAAAGCCCCATCCAGCCTGGCCTTGTGTACTGCCAGGGGTGGGGCAGCCACAGCTTCTCTGGGTAACCTGTGCCAGTGCCTCACCAACCTCATAGTAAAGAACTTCTTCCTAATCTAATCTAGATCTTCCATTTTTCAGCTTAAAGACATTCTTTCTTATCTTGTCACTACTTGCTCTTGTAAAAAGCCCCTCTCCAGACTTCTTGTCAGCCTCCTTTAGGCACTGGAGGCTGCTATATGATCTCCCCAGAGCCTTCTCTTCTCCAGGCTGAACAGCCCCAACTCTCTCAGCCTGTCTTCACAGGAGAGGTGCTCCAGCCTCCTGATCATCTTTGTGGCCTCCTCTGGACTTGCTCCAATAGGTCCACATCCTTCTTATGTTTGGGGCCCCAGAGGTGGGGTATCATCAGAGCTGAGTAGAGGGGAAGGATCACCTCCCTCCAACTGTCGTCTACTCTCCTTTTGATGTAGCCCAGTGTGCAGTTGGCTTTCTGGTCTGTGAGTGCACATTGCTGGCTCATGTTATTTTCTCATCAACCAGTGCAACATCCCCAAGTCCTTCTCCTCAGGGCTGTTCTCAATCCATTCTCTATTTGGCCTGCATTTGTGCTTGGGATTGCCCTGAGCCACGTGCAGGACTTGGCCTTGTTGAACTTCATGAGGTTGGCACTGGCCCACCTCGCAAGCTTGTAAGGGGCCCTCTAGATGGCATCCCTTCCCTCCAGTACATTGACTGCACTGCACAGCTTAGTGTCATCAGCAGACTTGCTGAAGGTGACTCAATCCCACTGTCCATGTCGCCAGCAAGGACGTTGACATTTATTCTTTGGAATACAGTGTATTATGTATATGCTTAACCCACTAGATATCAGCACTTCAGATTGAAGTAGGGTGCCTGTTGTACTTACTTCTTTTCAAAACTCAGGTGTTAACAAAAAAACAGGTATTGAGCATCAGATGTGTAGATATTATTCCAATGATGTGAGTTGGTAAAGAAGTTTCAGGGCAACCTTCTGAATCTTGACAGTTTGAAGACCATTCCTTTTGTTAAGTGCTGAATTTATTGAGTCTTGACACATTCAGAGAAAGAATGTACTATGTATGACAAAGATGCTGCTAAATTTTCAGTGTGAGTGGCAGTATGCAATCAAGTGCAAAGATGGACTCAAATCTAAAAATAAATATGCCATAGGAAATGCTAATATAATATTGAGATTCAAAATATGTAGTTCTAGCAGACTACAATTTCTAACATGTTTCTTCAGTCTGTAAAGTGCAAAGATAGGATTAAATAAATATTTCTGCTCTTGTAAATCAGTAAATGCTCAGTAAAATGCATAACCTACAAAAATAACTGAACAAAGGAAATAAATGAGTAAACTACTTCTTTATGGAGAGAATAATTGTTGGATTTTCAGCTTTTAAACTATTTCTGCTACTTTAATTTGTCTTCAGCAGTCAGAGATATATTGAGTTTTTCATAACCAATATGTTTAGAAGATGTATGCATATTGTATAGGACAAAATGAGGACTACCAGAAGTTAGAGAAAAGCAATTGTCAGCTTTCTTCTTGTATTCTTTCTGTTCAGTGCTGATGTAGCAGGTTTGTATGTATTGTATATGTAATGTACTGTGAATTTATGCACATTTATTTGCAATCTTTAAGTGTTAATAAGTTTAACTGTCCATATTTGCTGTGTTTTTAATAGTTCTCTGACATTGTTTTGCCCTTGTTGTATTTGCATGCTTCTATGTTTTTAAACCTCTTTGGTGTGATCTTGTGAAAAGAATTTCATAAATGTTAATGATGAGTTCTGAACCTTAAAAGGTTGCTGGTGTTACTGGACCATTGATAGCAAATTTGCAATAAGAATGTGTTAAAGCTTTCACTTAAATCTGGTTTCAAATCCTGTCTTTACACTTAAATTCCTTGTCCCAATTTCCAGATTTTTTATAGTGCATTGGGTTGGGGTTTTTTTGCCTCCCTCCAACTGTCTGAGCACATCCACCACCACTTTCAAAATTGCAACTGCAATACGGACGAATAGGAAATTGCTAGAAATAAAGAGATTCTTATTTTTGCCAAGAAAAACCACTAGTATCGGGTTAATTGGTCTAATTTCTGACTGTGGCTGCTGGGCTCAAATAGTTCTCTGGTTCTCAGCTGCACTCCTGACAGCTTTTCAGTCCTCTGTAGTATGGAATGGCCACCTCTGACTCAGTTTTGCTTAATCTATTTTAGCAAAATCCCAGTAATACAAGATGTTGATGAAAATGCTGTGACAGGGAAACCAGTGTGATAGATGGTGAAGCTTTTTACATTCTTGACCCACTGTCTTCCTTCAGCTGGTCATCCTGCTCTCGCCTAGTGCTTTTTGATGTGATATGCAGTACCAAAAAAGGCATTATTGCAATAATCCAATACTTTGATGCTATTGACACGTGGTTTAAAAGCAGTTTGTACTCCCTCCCCCTCTTTCTTTCCTCCCCCCCCCCCCCCCCCCCCCCCCCTGGGGGGATGGGGAGGAGAATTGAAGGAATACACCTCCCACGGGTTGAGATAACAACAGTCCAGTAACTAAGGTATAACACAAATCACTATTGCTATCACCAATAATAATAACGATAAGGAAATAACAAGGGAAGAGAGTACGATGCCACCCACCAAGAACTAGCCCGACCAGGAAGTCCCATGTCCTTCCAGGTAACTCTCAGTTACATCCTGGGCATGATGTGCTATGGTATGGAATACCTCTTTGGTCAGTTTGGGTCCTGTCCCTCCTTCCTCCCGGCCTCCCCTCCTCCCTGGCAGAGCATGAGGCTCACAAAGTCCTTGGTCAGGGTAAAAATTGCTTAGCAACAACTAAAAACATCGGTGTTATCAGTTTTGTTCCCAGGTTAAGTCAAAACACAGTACTGCACCAGGTACTAAGGAGGAGAAAAACTGACTGCTATTGCTGAACACAGGACAACACGTTTGTATTCTTAGACCTTTCATGTGTCTCTTAATTTTGCCCTTCTTGGTGTGATATCACATCCAGTCTTATCTCTTTAGTGGTTCTGGATGTATGTGAAGGACATGAACTGCCCTGCAAGTGTAGAGCTCAGCCAAAACTAGTAGACCCTGTAAACCTTATGGATCATGTGTTCTCAGACAAAAACATCCCTCCTTCCAGGAATCACCAACTTCAAACATAGCAGTTCTTCTTTGCTACTACAGTTGTCTGGGAAGGGAGCGTCCCCTGTGGAGGGGTCAAGGAGCACCCTGTTGTTCCTTTATTCACCATCTCATCCATGAGGCAGGAGAACCTGTTGATGTAGCAGAGTTCCTAAATACTGCAGTACCTTTTGATGTCAGTTTACTGAATAATAGTGGCATTTTTTTGGTCTTATTTATTTATTTATTCTGATATATGAGACTTGTCTTTTAGGTCAGAAAGTTTAATGTGCTCACCTTGGCTAAGTAGTACTTGTTCATTAATTTAAAATATAGATTAGCTTACAAAGTAATGAATTTCTGTCCTAGCAATTCAGTTATAATTAGCAACTGTAGGTTTAAATTCAAACTATTAAGCTTGAAAAGAAAATGAATTTTTTGCCTGCACTAGGAATGACACTATTATTATAAAACAACCAAACAAACCATTTGTGGAGCACCAAGTACCTCTACTTTTGTACCAAAAATGTTGCTTATTCCTTGTTACCTGTATTTGCTTTCTGGGATTGTAAGTTGTTGAGGTGGTTGACTCTTTTCTGGAGTGAAGAACTTAGTCCTCTAGAATCAGTTTAGCATTTTCATTCATCTACCATAATTACTATTTGCAACAATTGGAACCTATAACCAAAATTTCCTCACTTGTTAGTGTAATTTTTTGAGTTCTTACTGTTCTCTCTACATGTTTTTTACATTCTAAGTATTGCATTGCCTGTAATATTTTTAAGATGTCAGGCTCACCTTGAGTCTGTGGTTTTGTAGTACATTTGACAGGACTTACAACAGAAAATAGCAAATCACAACTAAGAGCACTTTAGTTTGGTTGCTGCCTTATCAACAGTTTACCCCTTTTTTTACGAAATAGATCAAGAAGAGCATTGTTGTAGGTCTGCTTTCAAATGAAGCACTTGGGAAAGCCATCACGTAATTAGTAGTCTTGATACATTTGGGTGAAAATGAAATTATGTGAAATAGCATTATGATTTTCCAGGTGGCCCTTTAGAAAAGTCATGTTTGATTCTTGGTTAATCTTTGCTAACTGATTAACAGTGATTTTGCTAAGAGAGGAAAAGACATTCTACATGACAGGCTTATAAGTTAAGCTGTTACAAGCTTAGCTCTGGGCTTTTTTAATAACAACCATTGTGCAGCTGATGTTTAGGGAAGTAGTCCCTAAAATGACAGCAATTTGCAATTAGCTTTTCTCTTTGGAGAATTGTACCTGAAAACTACTTTTGACCATGCTGAAAACCTGCATTCTTTTTAAACTACCTTGCATGCTATTTCCACATAATTTTAATCTGTTTTGTAGTTGTAGAGTCCTTTTGCAGCCAAAATATGAACGTGCAACAAGGAACACTGTAACAAGAGGTGAAGAATTGTTTATTTGGACACTTTCTCAGCAGATTAATCTGCACTAGGGGCATTTCCATTCTGTTTTGGATACCCAAACTGTCTCTGTGCAATAATAGAATTGTAGAGGAATTTAGGCTCAGTGGGAGGTCTGATCCAACCCCTACCTCAAAGTAGGGTTAGCAAGCAAGGTTAGTTCCAATTGCTCAGGTTCATATCCAGTAGCATTTTGAGTCTTTTGTAAGGATGGACATTTCACCCTTTCTAGGCCCTTCTTAAATATTGATTTTTCACTGAAAAAGTTTTCCTAGTCTTACATTGGAATTTTCTTAGTTGTAACTCATGTCCACTGCCCCTCATCCCTGTGCTGTGTGCATTCAAGAAGAGTCTAGCTTTGTCTTCTGTGATTTTTGTTAGGTAGCTGAAGTCAGCATTGTGATCCTGCCTTAGCCTTCTCTGCTTGAGTCTGAACAAATATAGCTTTAATCATCTTGGTGGCCTTCCACTAAATGATCTCCAGTATGTTAGTGTTTTGTATTGAGCTCCAAATTGGACAATCATTCTCCTGATCCATATAGGCGAAATAACAATTTCACTTGAGCTGATTGCTGCTTTCTTCCTAATATAGCACAGCATGCAGTTAATCTTCATTGTTGAGAAAAGTTCTATTGCTGACTCATGTTCCACTTGTCAGAAAGTTTCAAAAAAGACCTCAGGTCTTTTACTTTAGTGTCCATCCTGAGAAACATCAAGAGTGACCAGCTGCTAATTGGTCTTAATACTGATGATCACAGCATTTAGAATCCAGTAGCCTCTGAGTTTTCCATCAGCCCTGTAATCCACCTTCCAAACCACGTCTCTCCAGTTTGGCTACAAGGATACTGAGAGACTGTGTCAAAAGCCTGACTAATATGAAAGTAAACAAAGTCCCCTGCTCTCCCATTGGCCCCACAGCCAGTCATTTCTAAATAGAAAGCAATTATGTTGATCAGGCGCAACACATTTGGTAATTCCAAGATGACTGTTCTGGTCAACTTACCATTGATGTGTCTGGACATGACTTCTGGAAGTCTTTGCTGCATAGTCTTTTTGGGCTCAGGGATTAGGCCGACCAGCCTGTAGCTTCCATAGTTTTCCGGATCCCCCTCCTCACTTTTCTTGAAGATGAATTGAGATGTTTCCTTTTTCATCAGGAGCCTCTCCCCATCTGCAATACAAAATTATGGAGAGTGATCTTGTAATGTCATCAGATAGCTCTCTCAGCACTCAGATGCATTTTATTCCATACAATGAAGTACTTAATTTTCTGTTTCATATAAAATGTTGCATTCAAAGCTTTTCATGAAGCTTTCTATATCAAAACAATACCATGTTTACAAAGTTGAGAAGAGTTATGAAACACCAAACTTAAAGCTGTCCATACAATCCCAATTGTCCTATTGTTCCTTTTTGTCCTCATATAAATGCATATGGTACAACTGTTATTACATTATCACTTCTTCCCCTCCTCCCCCTTCTTCTCTGGAAGAGTCCTTGTGGTTATTCTGCTTTTGTTGCAGACTAAGTACTGTTTAGATTGAATCAGTATTGTGATAAATAAGATTATAAGAGTCCTGGTTTATGTGTCGTTTAACTTGCTTGATTGTATTAAATAAGCAGGGAATTTGGGAATGAAAAGGAAGGATTTAATGTGAGTAGTAAGTAATTGAAAGCTGCTCTTGAAAACTGGGTTTTTATCTTTAGCTCTGCCAAAAAATGTCTGTGGTAGCTGTGCATTCTGCCCTTTATAGTTAGTGATAGCTGTCCTTTGAATGCGGGAAGTTGTTAAAAATACCAGGTTTAGTGATGCATTTGGATCTTAGATGCCTCTGGACAAAGTTGATAGGCACTCCAGTTTTATCCATAGTGTCCCTGTGACTTAGTTTGCCATCTGTAACTGAGAATCATACAACTGCGTGATTTTTCATGTTAAGAATGGGGATGTAACACCAAGGAGTGTGGTGGAGGAGCACCTTGAGGAATGGATAATTCCATTACAAGCTACATAGCTTAGAGGGTACTCAGTAAATAACACCTCAGACTTCCTCATTGGATGATAAATAATTGGTATGAAGCAAACATCTATCCATTTTAATGAACACACTCCTCTTGGAACAACAGAGCGGGGGATACATGCAATTGCTGTCTGGTTCAATATGTGAAAAGTATTGAGCGTGCAGTGGAGCAGAGGCTGTCACTGATGCTCTGCTTATTTCAGGAAGAGTTATGCGTGCAGAAGGAGCAGTTTCCTTTCAGCTATCAGATGTAGCGGGAGGCAGAAAATCCAGTCTCTCATTTACAGTAAGGGTAGCAGGCAGAATAGTTACGCCTGTGAATGACATCAGGAAAAGCTGTAGTTATTAAACAAAGAGTGAGTTAATGTTTAATTGCACAGTAGGTAGTGTATTAGTGATGAATGCTTTTTAACCATTTTAAAAAATATTATAAATAGATGAATATGTAAATTTATTATGATGGCAAGTGGGCCTTGCTATCAGTTTAGTAGCCATACATTCACACATCACCTGGCAGCTTTAAAAGAGTTTTTGCAAAGTGTTAAGACATTTTTTCTCTCTTTCTTTTTCCTGCTGTGTGCATATAACATTGTGAGTCTTTTGACCATAAGACTGAAGGCTGGAGGGGAAAAGGTTCATCCACCTCCTTACTGCAGAGATTTCATTATGAAGGACTCATTTAAAAAAAACAACAGTATGAATTGCCAAGGCAAGGTTTATTTTCTCACTCATCACAAATACTGTGTTTCTGTAGAGGGTTTGACTTACATGGAAAAGCAGAGGCCATTGTTTGTGTAAGGCTTTCAGCAATCACTTCCTACAGCAGTTTCATGGTCAGAAGGAGTAATGTGCTCATGAAAACGAACATGATGCAAATTCTCTGTAGTAGAGTCAGAATCTACAAAATAAACATAATCGGTTTAATTCTGCAGGTAAAAGCACTACTATTATTAATATTTAATGCTTTACTGTGCATAGATGTACTTGTGGCGTGTGCTGTTGCAGGTCTGGAATAGAGCAGGTAAAAACTATTTACTTTTCATTTTCTTAAGCAGCAGAAGTGCCTGTACAACATAGACAAGTACTTTTGATGTTTTTTACATGCATCAATTGGAATATAGCATAGAGTTTACGCTATTATCATTGCCTGAAGAAGAAACTTTTAACAAATGGATTGAGTGTAGAACAGTGACTCATAGTGATGTTTAGGTATTAAAATGATGGATGAGCTTAAGATGAGAAGAGAGATGGCAACAGTGTGCAAAGGAAAGTTCTGATACATCCCTGATAGAAAGTTGTAGATTGGTCTAGACAGCCCTGATAAGTAGAATCATAGAATAGCTAGGGTTGGAAAGGACCTTAAGATCATCTAGTTCCAACCCCCCTGCCATAAGCAGGGACTCCTCACACTAACCCATGTCACCCAAGACTCTGTCCAACCTGGCCTTGAACACTGCTAGGGATGGAGCATTCACAGCTTCCCTGGGCAACCCATTCCAGTGTTTCACCACCCTTACAGTAAAGAACACTTCCTTATATTCAATCTAAACTCCCCCTATTAAAGTTTTAACCCATTACCCCTTCTCCTATCACTACAGTCCCTAATGAAGAGTACCTCTCCATCATCCTTGTAGGCCCCCTTCAGATACTGGAAGGCTGCTATGAGGTCTCCACGCAGCCTTCTCTCCCCAACTTTCCCAGCCTGTCTTCATATGGGAGGTGCTCCAGTCTCCTGATCATCCTCGGGGCCCTCCTCTGGACTTGTTCCAACAGCTCCATGTCCTTTTTATGTTGAGGACACCAGAACTGCACACAATACTGCAGGTGAGGTCTCACGAGAGCAGAGTAGAAGGGCAGGATCACCTCCTTCGACCTGCTGGTCACGCTCCTTTGGATGCAGCCCAGGATATGGTTGGCTTTCTGGGCTGCAAGCGCACACTGCAGTCGGCTCATGTTCATTTTCCCATCAACCAACACCCTCAACACCTGTTTTCATTTCAAATTAAGTGAAAGTGAACCAACAATGAGTTTAAGCAAAAAAATGATTTCAGTCAAAGTTGAAATTCTTGTGTCCTACTGAATCCAAGTCTGTATGAGACATGTCAAGTTCTTTATGGCATGCTGCAGCTATTATCTGGCTGGATGGTATAGTTCTCCCACTTTGTTTCATTTATGTGGCTTTTGTGTCTCTGTATGTGTTTTCATAAACGTCCTACTTAAGCCCACTACATGTTACTGGGAAGTGCAGTCCTTGCCAACTCCATCATGCTGGCCACAGTACTTGCAGCATCAGTCAAGATTAATAGCTACGTTGAAAATTATATCACCAAAGAAGACTCACTAGGATTGGGTTTCAGTCAGACCATTTTTCTGACAGAGAGGAACCAGCAGAAACATGCCTGGTGAGGTGAATTAGATCTCCTAAATTCACTATAAACTGTCTCATATAGGATAATTTTCCTGTGCTATCTGTCCTGGTTTCAGCTGTAACAGTTATTTTTCTTCCTGGTAGTGGGTGAAGTGCTGTGTTTTGGCTTCAGTCTGAGAACAATGCTGATAACACACTGATGTTTTTAATTGTTGCTAGATAGCACTTACCCTGATCAAGGACTTTTCAGTCTCTCATGCTTTGCCAGTGAGGAGAGGCACAAGAAGCCAGGAGGGAGCAGAGACAGGACACCTGACCTGAACTAGCCAAAGGGTTATTCCATACTACAGCACATCATGCCCAGTATATAAACTGGGGGGAGTCACCCAGAGAGGATTGATTACTGCTTGGTTTGGGCTGGGTATTGGTCAGTGGGTAGCAAACAGCTGTATTGTACATTCATTTGTGCTTTCTGAATTCTCATTTGTCCTCTTTTGTTGTTTCTTATTGTTAACATTATTGTTATTGTTGGTATTCTCTGTATCATCACAAAATAACTATATTTTACTTTAGTTATTAAACTGTTCTTATCTCAACCTGTGGGGTTTACATTCTTTCAGTTCTCCTCCCCATTCGGCCTTGGAAGGGGCAAAAGGTGGCGGGTGAGCAAATGGCTGCGTGGTATTGAATTACCAGCTGGGTCTAAACCACAACACTATCTTAAAAAGAGATCAAGTCAGAAGCTGTAGCATGTATGTAGGATGAAGTACCTTTTCTTGTTTGATACAACTGTTAATCCTGAGAAGCAGTCCAGAGTTCAGCTAAGTCTTTTCAGTAGAAGGAGGAAAGAGTGGGAGACAACTTGCAAGCAATCTGTTCACATGAAATTTGTCATTACTGCAGAAGCTGCTTACACAACTTGCCCGTTTTCCAAGAAGGCCATTTTGCCCATCTTTCCGAGGTTAGACCTCAGCTGAGAAGCTCTTATGGGTTCAGCAAAGTCTTAAAAGCAGAGGCCAGCACTGCCAGTGGTGCAGAACATAGTAATTATGTAGTACTTTGTGGTGTGGACCACTTCTTGTCAAATATTGGTAACAAAGATCACTACATGCATTTCAAACAGGAGACCATGCGCTCTGAAGTGGTGTTTTTTCCCCTCTTTATTCTTTTTTCAGCCTAGCAATCCAGAAATGGTGCTTCATCTTAGATGGGTTTTTTCTATAGAAGAGCTAAGAAAATAGTTCTTCACTGAAGACAAGGATCTAAAATTATCTTCAGATAAAGTACCAAGCATATACTTCTTGTCGTTACAGGTGCTTTGAAAACAAACAAAAGCCAATTTGAAGGTTCCCTTGTCTAGCATCAAGTAAAGATCAGGCAATTTACAGTTTCATAGCACTTGCCCAAGAAATGAAAACGCTCTAACAGAATGAGTCTTTTGGGTAACTTACATAAAGTTCATATGATCATACCTACATAACAGTATTTAACAGTACAATTCGACATGGATGGAGAGAGAACACTATCTGCATACCAGAGGTTGATGGTTCTTCTTTCTATCTGTGACCTGAGTAGCCATCATAGAATAGAATCATAGAATAGTTAGGGTTGGAAAAGACCTTAAGATCACCTAGTTCCAACCCCCTGACATAAGCAGGGACACCCCACACTAAACCATGTCACCCAAGGCTTCGTCCAACCTGGCCTTGAACACCGTCAGGGATGGAGCATTCACAGCCTCCCTGGGCAACCCATTCCAGTGTTTCACCACCCTCACAGGAAAGAATTTCTTCCTTATATCCAATCTAAACTCCCCCTGTTTAAGTTTGAACCCATTACCCCTTTTCCTGTCACTACAGTCCCTAATGAAGAGTCCCTCCCCAGCATCCCTATAGGCCCCCTTCAGATACTGGAAGGCTGCTATGAGGTCTCCATGCAGCCTTCTCTTCTCCAGGCTGAACAGCCCCAACTTTCTCAACCTGTCTTCATATGGGAGATGCTCCAGTCCCCTGATCATCCTTGTGGCCTCCTCTGGACTTGTTCCAACAGCTCCATGTCTTTTTTATGTTGAGGACACCAGAACTGCACACAATAATGCAGGTGAGGTCTCCCGAGAGCAGATTAAAAGGGCAGGATCAGCTCCTTTGACCTGCTGGTCAGGCTTCTTTGGATGCAGCCCAGGATACGGTTGCTTTCTGGGCTGCAAGCGCACACTGCAGTCAGCTCATGTTCATGTTCTCATCAACCACCACCCCCAAGTCCTCCACAGGGCTGCTCTGAATCTCCTCTTTGCCCAACCTGTAGCTGTGCCTGGGATTGCTCTGACCCAGGTGTAGGACCTTGCACTTGGCATGGTTGAACTTCATGAGGTTGACATCAGCCCACCTCACAAGCATGTCAAGGTCCCTCTGGATGGCATTCCTTCCCTCCAGCATATCCACCGAACCACACAGCTTGGTGTCATCGGCAAACTTGCTGAGGGCACACTCAATCCCACTGTCCGTGTCAGCAACAAAGATGTTAAACAGGACCGGTTCCAACACTGATCCCTGTGGTTCACCACTCGTCACTGACCTCCAGCTGGACACTGAGCCATTGACCACAACTCTTTGCGTGTGACCATCCAGCCAGTTCTTTATCCACCGAGTGCTCCACCTATCAAATTGTTGTCTCTCCAATTTAGAGACAAGGATGTCGTGTGGGACAGTGTCGAACGCTTTGCACAAGTCCAGGTAGATGATGTCAGCTGCTCTACCCCTGTCCATCAGTTCCATAGCCCCATCATAGAAGGCCACCAAATTGGTCAGGCAGGATTTCCCCCTAGTGAAGCCATGCTGACTGCCACCAAGCACCTTGTTGTTTTTCATGTGCCTTAGCATGCCTTCCAGGAGAATCTTCTCCAAGATACTGCCAGGCACAGAGGTGAGACTGACTGGTCNATGCTGACTGCCACCAAGCACCTTGTTGTTTTTCATGTGCCTTAGCATGCCTTCCAGGAGAATCTTCTCCAAGATACTGCCAGGCACAGAGGTGAGACTGACTGGTCTGTAATTCCCTGGGACATCCATTTTCCCCTTCTTGAAAATGGGGGTTATATTTTCCCTTTTCCAGTCATTGGGAACTTCAGCTGACTTCCATGATTTTTCAAATGCGATGGCCAGTGGCTTAGCAACTTCACTCGCCAGCTCCTTCAGGACCCTCAGATGCATTTCATCAGGTCCCATGGAATTGTGCTTGTTCAGGTTCTTAAGATGGTCTTGAACCAGATCCTCTCCTACAGTGGGCCCAAGGTCTTCATTCTCACAGTCCCTGTGTCTGCCTTCCAAGACTTGGGTGGTGTGGTCAGAGCCTCTCCCATTGAAGACCGAGGCAAAGAAGTCATTCAGAACCTCAGCCTTCTCCAAATCCTGTGTAGCCAGTTCACCCGATAGCTTCCAGAGGGGGCCTGTGTTGTCCCTGGCCTTTCCTTTATTTGTAATATACCTGTAGAATCCCTTCTTGTTATCCTTAACATCCCTAGGTAAGTTTAATTCTAACTGGGCCTTAGCTTTCCTAACTTGGTCCTTAGCTTCCCAGACAACATCCCTGTATTCATCCCAGGCCTCCTGTCCTTGCTTCCATCTTTTATAAGCCTCTTTCTTCCTTCTAATTTTTCTCAGCAGCTCCTTATCCATCCAAGGAGGTCTCCTGGCCTTCCTGCTGCACTTCCTTCCTGTTAGCATGCAACACTCCTGAGCTTGTAGCAGGTGATCCTTGAATCTCAACCAACAGTCTTGGGCCACCCTGCCCTCTAGGGCTCTATCCCATGGAACCTTACTAAGCAGGATCCTGAAGAGGCCAAAGTCTGCTCTGTTGAAGTCCAGGGCAGAGAGTTCTTCTGACCATCAGCCTTCATTTCTGTTAATGAAGGCTTTGAAAAACCGGACTTGCATGCCCTCAGTATCAGTGAATGACTTTTTGTGTTAAACTGGTAGTTTTGTGTAACATTCATTGGTTTTTGTAGGAATGAATGTTGAGGATGGCGAACAGAGATATGTTTTAAAATGCCATAGTTATGAACATGCTTGTTTATCTCATCCCTCTTGTGCTTTCTCAGGCATCAAAATCTTACATTATGAGTTTTTGTATTGAGACACTTGCAATTCTGTCACTTGGATCCTGTGGTAACTACATGCTTCTCAGTTTTCTCTCTTGTGTTTAGGAGCTGGATCTCTGCTGTGTATTGTGAAGTCTAGCAAACGGAAAAGAAGGAAGTATAAGATGAATGCACATAGTTCTCTTTAAAATATTTTTTAGTCTGTTAAATGGTAGTTTAGAAATTCGAAGTTAGTGCACCTGAATTGTCCTACATCTGTTTTTACATCCTTCTCAGGAGTCTAGAATTGAGTGTTGTCTCAGCTTCCAGAAAATGTATCCACTGAAGTCTGGGTTCAGGAATGTTTCCCTTACTCAAAGTCCTATGTTTCCTGTGTAATCTAAGTCTAATGGCATGTTACTTCAGGCCATTCTTACAGGTCTGAAGTGAATAGACTTTCTTTTATCTCTGGACTTCTTTCCCAGCTGACCAGATGGGCAGCTTAAATGTATCAGGGTGTTGTCTACATCAAAATTCAGGAGACTGATTTTCAAGATACTGCTTCTTTTGTTGCTTCCTTTATCCCTGTTCCAGTTACTTTGGTTGTATTACTGATCTGAGTCACCCTTTTAATGTATTGCCATTTGTGTAGTACAAATAACAAAGTTATGACAAACCTGAAACATTTGAAATAGTTTGTCCTCTTTTGATGGTAACAAATCTTTCCTGTGCTTTCACTTTCCTTGGAACTCTGGACTTCCCTAATGAATAAGTAGTTTGATCTCTAATGTGAGGAATCTGACATCTTATCAAATTGGAATGAAATGAAGGAAATAGGTTTTTGTTTAACAATACACAGTAACTTAGTTCTTGACAGCTTTGATTTGAGCAGGAAAATGAATAAATCAGACAATATGTGTATTATTGTGAAACATGAAAGGTTAGGGAGATTGTGTGATGTCTTAATGCACTGATCTTTCTTCTGTAAAGACACAATTTTCAAGTTCTGGTTATGTACCCAAATAAAAGTGAGTTTGCTGTTCTTCTGTTCCTTCAAATGCTTCTGCAGTTTGCAAAACCAATACACAATTCTGAACAATTCCATCTGCTTGGGAATATCTGTTTCAAGACAGAACCCCTTAATTACATAGGCAGAAGGGCTGGAAAAGCTTGCTTGGCTTCACCTGTACCTTGTGCTTAGTTGAAGCTTCTACCATTAGTCCCTTGCTTTTCTGTGCACCAAAATTATACAAAATATATTCACATACATGTACCTGTGTTCTGATTTTTTTTCTTACTCCTTGAACTACTGGTTTTGGACTTTGGAAAGAAAGGACCAATCCCCTCAAGCCTCCAGTTTTTGAAGGGGGCAAGTGTTTTGATTAAAAGAAGTGTTGTGAAGTGAAACAGCATTTTCCCTCTTAACAATGGTCCTTTTGAGGCTTTCTTGCATTTTTAGAATGTACTTTAAAGAGGATGTACTATCCCACTAACACTGCTTGCTGATAACTGAGGAAGAGATCCATATAGCATTTCATAACACTGTAATTTTGGTTGAATTTCTGAATATGCTGTTTGAACTGATTACAGAAAAACTAACTATAAACTCTTCACACAGAAACTGAAACAGAAGAATCAGCAGCTGAAACAAATCATGGATCAGTTACGAAATCTTATTTGGGACATAAATGCCATGTTGGCAATGCGGAACTGAGCATGGAGAATCAAACTTTGCAATTGGAAAAGATAGCAATTTGTCTGGGTATACTTAATTTCTTCTGAAGAAGTAACATGTTTTTCCCACAACCATTTTGCAGTAATGTTTGAAAAGTCTTCAAGATTAAAATGTTGGGGGTTTGTAATAACTTACATGGTGTTGTCTTTGTTTTTCATAAAAGATTCGTCCTCCAGATGTTAACCTGAGCAATTCAGTGAGGCTGAATATAATACAGCCTAATTAAGTTACCATAGTAGTTTGGATTGCTATGCAAATGAGGGGCTTTATAAATGAATTGTTTCTGGATTTATTTTTTTTTTTCTATAATACAGTTGACACTGCTTTAAAAATGTGTTTTCATGCCCTTCTGCAGTGCAAACCGCCTCTACAGGGAGGAAAAATCACAACATAAAAAAGCTCTAGTAAGCTACAGGACCACAATAGGTGATCCCCCATTGTGGGAGCATACACTACAAGCTACTATGCCATGTAAACACATCTTATTCCATATCCTATCAGTGGGTATATATTAGATAAATTGGAGCTGTTGTGGTTTAAACCCAACCAACCATGCAGCTCGTTCACTCACTCAACCCCCCTTTCTTGC
>NDXB01018201.1:0-36341 GCA_002631895.1 Agapornis roseicollis
GGCAAGCCAGGGGGGTTGAGTGAGTGAACGAGCTGCGTGGTTGGTTGGGTTTAAACCATGACAGTTGGACAGGACCTTAAAGATCATCCACTTCAAATGCCCCTGCCAGGGGCAGGGACACTTTCCACTAGCACAGGTTGCTCAAAGCCTTGTCTGACCTGGCCTCCTCTCTAGGAAGAAAGGAGAGAAGATCAGTTCCTTCCTAAGATACTGTTAACTTTTCATCTAAACAGAAATACTCAATTGTTCAACCTTCTGAATATGTTCAAAATAAAGCAGATCATTCTGTGCATCATATCTACATATATATGCGTATATTATTTGAAGACAGACTTATAAAGACTGATATGAATATCAGAACTTCAATCAGTACAGACACAGGTCTGTGCCCTGCCTTAGATCTTGCCCTTAATGCTTGCCACTGGTACAGCGATCTTGTCATGCAATTGGCCCTTAGAGCTTCAATTGTCAAAATTAAAAGACTGTATAAGCCTACAAAGTTTCCTTGAGGAGGCTTTGAAAGCTCACACATTAAACCCCCACTAGATGAGTTTTAAGGTCCATTCAAACTCAAATCATTCTATGATTCTATGATAAACAGACACACCATGGTAGCTTTCAACCCAGCAATATTAGCAAACTCCTGCTCTGAGTATAACTGCAGTAAACTGCAGAAGTGCAAAAATGAAATAATACAAAACTTTAGTTAAATTAAAGTTACATGCATTTAGGAATTGAGGGAGAAATAGAAATAATAGTAAAATGCTTTGTATATAAAATCAGTAGGAGAGGGGATGAAACCACACAAGATGAAACAGCAGGATCTTTCTATGACAAGAGATGGAAATACATGATAATTAACATAAATATTAATCTTATAAACCTGGGAAATCCATTTATCTTGCAGTGTTGCTTCTCATCCTCTTGGTAAATACTACTCTTGTGACCAGTCCTTTAGAAAAGTGGCAGTAGAAATAGTGACTTCTGTGGGATGCCATCAGTGACAACATTCACATGGCAGCACCTGGGTAAAGTCAAACTTGGAACCGTGGGATGCATGGCCAGATGCCATACATGGATGCATTTAGAAATGAAGGTAGGACAGTAGAAATCATAATAAATAAATAAATAAATAAATAATAGCTCTTTTTTTTTTCCTTTGGAATAAAAATTAAAGGGGCATTTAAATCTGCATAGAGAAAACAAGGTAGTTATCCTTACTGCTCTGCTGACCTTGAGGGCTTCCAGGGCCAAGCACATCTTGGTACAATTTAGAGTTGTCTCAGAGCTACTTATTGTAATCAGGCTCCCCTCTCACAAGTTCAAGAGCACTCCCCGTACCAGTGGTGCCCAGGAGTAGGTGCCGAAAGCTGCCAATGTGGCTTCTGGCTGAGAGATCCCAGCTGGTTCCTTGATCCTGCTTTGTAAATTGGCAGAACAAGGTTGCCACCTGGCTAGTTAAAAAAACACAAAAAGGCAACAAAACCAAAATTAGTCCCTGCTTCCGTCTTTCAGCAATGACTTGCACGTGTGCCACTGCACTCTGCCTGAGGTTTTCAAGATGCAGGCTGAGCCACACTCTTGGCCTGGCTGCTGCAGGACATCCCTGTGCCCACAGCCATTGCTGGACAGCTCTGCTTGCCCTGAGCGTCGCAACCTTCTCCCCACCCAAATGCCTCTGCTGCTACCACAGCAGTGTCAAGACATATCAGAAATGGCCAGGCAGGGGCTGTGTAGCAGAACATGAATGAGCTTCAGTGTTCTAGCTCAAAGTGGTTTTGTCAGTAGGCTGTATAGTGCACCAGGGCTGCTTTTCAGATATCTCACACGGGGAAGGTCTTTGAGAAGGCAGAAGAGGTGAAGTGGCTAACTCCCTCTCTGCAGATGAGACACAGCTCACTGTGCTGATGAGCTAATGACACAAACCACTCTTTCTGATCCTCTTCCCAAAGGGTATTTGAGGTGTGAGCCAGCAGATGGTTGCTCACAGGTTCTATACATTGTTCTGCTTGTGTTATCTTCCTCATGCTCAGAAACTGGAGATCACAGCTTCTCAAAGCATTAGCCACCACTAGGCTGGGTGTATACCCAGTACCCATAGGAAGGGCTTTGTAGCTCACTCCAGTCATTTTGTGAGCTTGCCCAAATTATAAGCAGTCAAACACAAAATATTAACAACTTACTGAACCATAAAACTGAAATCTCTATAGGAATGCTTGATAAGTTACACATGGTACACATAGTATACATAGTACATATGGTACTTGCATCATGAAACCAGTTTAAATGTTGTAAAAACCTTAATTTTTCCCATCAACGACCACAAATGTATGTTACATACAACTTTTAAAATAAAATACTGTTGTAAGAGCCAGGTTGGACACTTGTGCTGAGCATATTTAAAGCACCAGTGACTGCACACAGCTTAAGATCAGGCAAGAGGATGTCCTTAATCCTATGTAAAGCTGGAGAAAATATGAGTTTGCCTAATGAGAGAAAGAGATTTTGTTCACCATTTTTAAAGATTTCTTTTTTTTGTCTGAATTTAAAAAGTTCATTCAGATGTCTGAGAGGATTTGAGGTTCTGGAAATAAAATTAACTGCAGAGCGGAGGATTAAGGAAAAAGGATATTGAACAGCAAAATGCAAAGGGGACAGAAACCCTGAAATATCAGAGAAATACCAGATGAAAACAACATCAGTGGAACTATTGATTGATCTTCTTCCCACTTACCTTCAAAAGCTTATGAACAATTATTAAAATGAGGAGAATAAGCCTATCTCTAAAAACCTTTAGCTGTATCTCTAAAAACCAAAAACCTTGAAACCTTTCTAGGTACTCTAAAAAGGGTACTTAAAGCATTTCTAAAGAGCTAGAAATGTTTTTAGACAATAACCTGGTTTGGTTAGAAACAACTTATTTCTGTTTCATACAAATCTTAGTGCAAGATGAAGCTTCAAGAGATGAAACGGGGTCAGATCTTCCATTATCTGAAGAGACAGACTACTGGAAGGTCTTTGTCTAACTTCCTTTTATACATCTTTATTTTCAGAGATTCTAAAATGCCCCTGGAATAATGTCTCCAGGAATCTACTCCGGCATCTTTCTACCTCCTAGTAGGGAAGTGTTTCTGTAATGTCTAGCTCAGCTAGCACTCTGCAATTCAAACTCATTGTATTTGTTGCTTTCAGGCAGCAGATTCTCTTTACGTAATATGTAACATTATCACCCTTCTTGAAACCTTCTTTTAAATAGCTATAGACTGTCATGTTGTAGAGCAAACAAATACATTTTGTTGTTGTTGTTTCTTATGGGCTTTCAACAATTCAGTATTATTTTTGTTCCCTTCTAGATTCTTTTAGGAGTCCAATCTATATAATCCAAAAGGAAGATGAAAATATTCAAACACTTTTTCACCTCTAAAATGTGAAATACAGGGATTCTTAATCTAAAGTTATGTCTTGCTTTGATAATTGAAAAGTTAAGGATTATTTCTAAAGCATTTAAAGGGTTAATGTGCAATAAAATAAAACATTTGATCTATGTAGATCAATTGGGGGTTTTTTCCCTGGGGATGGGTGAGTAATACTTTAAGACAACAGAATTTAAAAACTTTTAAAATTCCTGGCAGTCTACTACAAGATTAATTATTTGAATAACTTCAGTTTAAATATTTCATAGGAAAAAAAGGAAGGTAAAGAAAGAACAAACTGTATTTCAAACAGTACAGTTAGATAACCTTGCATGAAACTCCCCAAGACACCAATGGCAAATATAGATCCTTGAAGACAATAGTAATTACTAGTTCCTTGTCTTCTCCCTAGGGTTAAAAAGAAGAAATAAATAATAAGCACCATTATGCTAACTCTTCACCTTCCAAAAAGTGTTATTAAACAAATTCAGATAAATAACAGCACAGTCAGTGAAATGCACTCAGGATTGGCTTTTACCTTGTGCTCGTTGAAGACAGGCAATGTGTCTGAAAGAGATCTTTTTATTTAAGCAGATGACAAGAAATATTTGGCTTGATCCTAGCCATAAAACAAAACCACTTCGTGCCGTCCTGAGTTAATCAAAGTTTAGCAAGAACCAGGACTGTCACATGAAAATCTGCAGGCTGCCATTAAAGCCTTAGAAAAACAATGCTCCTTTTTGGGATGAGTCATTTGACTTGTGCTGCAGAAGTTACTTGTTTTCTTATCTTTCAGGAGAACATTCCCCTCATGTTTTCCTTCTTGATTCATGATTCACTCATGATCATTTGATGATCCTAAAAGAACAACAACCTTCTTGAAAGCATGCAGCCAGTACTGGAAGTGTTCGCATGCTGCATGACAGGAATACTAACTAGGTTAGAAATATAAACAGGAAATTCAATAAGGCTGGATTTTGTAACACAGAAGTCAAGGGACAGCTTTGTCACTGAGTTGCGTAATCAAGCCCTAGTGAACTCAACACAAAGAATGAAAAAAACAAGGGAAGCAGGACATCTTTTCACTACATGGTTCAATGGTGGTATTCTAAGTAAAACTCTTATTTTCTTACTAAATTGTTCCCTCTAATAGATCTGGTTTTAAAACATGATTTTTGCTAAATAAGTTTTGTCATTCAAGTCTTGGCCTGTGATGGTTTTTTACTAAAATTTTGCTTACTAATGAAGAACTAAATACATTGGACATGGGTAGTTCTTGGAAGAAAGAAAATGTCTTCTTAACAAAGTGTAAATCCTTGAAGGTAGGCTGGTTTGTATAGAGACTATAAGAGGAATAAAAGTAAATGTCATTGAATTTCCAAGTCTAAAATTTAGATGGTGAATTCTCATATAAATTATTTTGGAAATTTATCTCAGTTTTTCGGTTATCCAGGATTTTCCTCTGTATTTGGTAAAATGGAGACCTGTCTGGAGTGAGCTGTGATAAGGAGCACATTCCCTTTGTATCGTTGTAATAATTCATATTTCAAATCAGTTAAGAACAAACAAAAATAAGCAAAAAATGAAGCATTTCTGTATATCCCCATCAGAACCTGGGACACAGCACACACCTGTCCTACATCCTGTCTGTGCATCCAGAAAAAGAACACCAAACCAAAACAAATGCCTTTGTAATCTTCATAATGAAATATTTGGATTAAACCAGTTGCTAATTAGGCATAAGAATCTTGTGAAAAGGTGCTATTCTGTTAGGAACCAAAACTTCCCATTTCTTACCATTTCCTGGTAAGATGAGCTGTGGAGGCAAACCAACTTCCTTGAAGTTGTCCCTTGGTTGGGGGGGTGAACAGGAGGGGCGCAATGTCAGGGTCCTGCACTGTCTTGTGATGGCCAGAGGACCAAAGGGCTCCTGGTGCAGGGTTTGTGCTTGGCTGGTTAGCAGCTCCAGAGCCCTCAAGGGCCCCACAGGAATGGTTGCAGCAGCAGCCCTCACATATCAGTCCTGTGCCTGCTGCACCAGTGTGAGAGATAGGGTCTGGAGAACAGTGCTGATGGAGTTTATGAAGAAGAGGGTTTTCATGTGAAAGAGCACCTTCTTCTGAAAACAGTGATTCACTTCTTACTTGAGTAAATGTTTAACCCTGAATGCAGTAATTCAAACACTGAGGAGCCATGCGAAGATTCAGGAGTGTTTTAACTGTGTGGTTCAGATACTTAAGCATGGAACGAGTACCTGTGTTGTTTTCATTTGTGTTCAAAAAAAGTGTGTTATGTTTTTCCAGTCTACTGTAGATCAATTCAGTATCCCCATTCCTGTTAATAAAAGTCATACAGTATCAGCACAAACCAACACAGAAATTATTCCATAGTGATGTTTAAATTAATAGAGAAAAATGTGTTCCCTTCATGTAATACTGGCTGGTTTTTACCCCTTTCTTTTTAATTCATATTAATACAAATTATTTGAGCATTAGTATATTGGCTGTAATTAGCTTTCATCTTTCCCCTTTTGATTTAAATATTGCCAAACTCCATTAAAACGGTTGTGTGAAAGCCAGAAAATGGTTTATTAATGAATTCCAAGTATGTGCATTTCTTGCAATTTAAATTGAAAGGTCACAACAAGTCATATAATTGCTTGGTATGTATTCTATTAATTGCACCTTTAACGTGTAAAGCACACTAAAATTATTGGTTAAACCATGCTGTGTTCTGGTAAAACATCAGGCATGGCTGAATCATGGTCACAAAACATGTCAACATAAGAAAATGGTTCTAACATCTGGTAAAAATCTTTTGATACAGGTCCAGCTCCCTCTTATTTTAATTGGCAGTTATGTCCTCACCTCCACTGTCCCCTTCTGGTTGCCCTTTTGCTTCCCAGAGGTGGGGACGCTTGGAAAATCTAGGAGCACCAAGCTGCCTTTCCCTGTATTTGTGGGATGCACTCGGGTCAGGCAAGACTGTAGGAATTCTCTATTACTTCTAGAGTATTTGTCTCTCTTAATTCCTTTGGAAGGTGTGTTTATGTTGTGTCGTTTCTCTAAAGAAACATTGTTGGGATGAAAAATGAAAGGCCTAGGAATTAGAAAAGAGTTAAGACTGTGAGCCTCTGATTTAGCTTTATCTAGGATCTGCAAAAATTGATAAATAACAGCTACAGAATTGGTATTTCCCTAATCCTGCAAAGTGTTGGCTCCTCTGAGTGATAAAATACACCCTAAACTCCTAGGTTGTAAAAGAATGTGTTTTCCCCCTTTTTAGTTAATGAGAAAATTTAGTGTCTTGACACAAAGTCTTATCATCCAACCTTCTTTCTTTTCAGTATCATTACATACTTCCTGATATGTATGTGGAGCATCAGTGCTTTCAACAGTTTTTAACAGGAATTAAGTGTCTCCTCTTTCAACCAGATATCATAAAACAAAGAATGGGAAAACAAAACTTGTTTTAAAGCAATGTGCTCAGCATGAAGTTGGAGCATTGATCACTTTTTAGGACATATTTAATATTGTAACATATTTGATCCTTAGAAGTTGAATGATTTTCTCTTACTTTCAGTATATGAAAGTATGAAATCTTTCAAGGCAAAGGAAGAATACAGTGTCTTGTATAAGGGTGTTATGAGGCAGGTTTTAAATTAGCGTTATTATTATGGCTGAAAACACTGACCAAGCATTTTGGCTTCAGTAATTCTTATGTACAGTCAGGAAAGCAGGATAAACAGAAACTAAAGCATGAATCACAATAACGTTGTTTTGCCGAAAAATCCAGTTTTTTTCTCTAGAAAACTTGGCACAGTTTCAAAATGGCAAAATTACTTGTATTTGCTACAAGAAGTTGTGTGCACTAAATTAAGCTATTTTTCCCATAAAAAATAATTTTTTATGCAGGAAGTTCTAAAGCAGCTCAGCAGCCAAAAAAATTCAGTCATTCAATTGCTCTGTTATTACTGATGATGTTGGAGATACCTGTTAAACTCCAAACTGCATTCGCTGTTTTCTCTCATTTTGTTTGTTGCATACAATTGAGTGTGAAGAAAAAGGGAAAATATTAGAAATACAGAGGCATCCTTGACTGTTACCTAAGGGGTAGATTTTGTAAAGGGACTTCCATGCAATACAACTAAAATGCAAATAAAGTGGAATTTTGACACTGAAAGGGATGAAATAGAAAAAAAAAAAAAAAACAAAAGACACAGAAGATCCTTGCCACTGGAATTTTCATTTAACTGCAGATTCACTTTTGCTGTAACACATATTTGGGTACTGAAAAGGTCACAGACATGCAGCAGTTAAGTAACTGCATTCCGCTGTCCAAAATATTCCCACGAAATGCATTTCCAGCTCCCATGTGAAGATAGTCTTGAAACTGGATTTCATCATTTTATGCAGAAATATTTGGGCTAGGAAGACTTTTAAGTAAATAAAGCTTGGAACACAGTCAGGCAATAAAAAAGAGGTATATTACTTTTATAGATAAAGAATGCTTCCAAAGAGCTGAAAACAACCACAAAATAAAGGTTTTCAGAGTATAGATGGATGGACTGATGATTTTAAGTGTCATGAGAAGTTACTTCCCAAATTAACAGATTTTATGTTTTCCTATGGTATGTCTACAGTATGTATTTAAAGTTAGTGTCCAAAACTTAGGCTGATGGAAATCAACATAGGTCATTGAGCACAGTGGTGTCACTGATTTTATGAACTAGCAGTCTGCATTGTGAAGTTATTTCTATTTTCTCTTTTTGAGAAAAGACTGCACCGTGAGATGGGTCCCAAAAGGCTTGACAGTATCACTTTTGAAACTATTTACATTCCTGACACTGCATAATAAAATTCTTATTCTGTTCTTTTGTGACTTTTTTATTGCTCACTTTTGAAACATCATGTTTTATCATCTTTCAGTCCTGTTATCAATACTGAGCAATAGTAAGGCTGTAATGACCTGTTTTAATAAGCCTAGTGCAGATTCCTACAGTTGATTTGACATACCTAAGTGTAGTAAAATGGTTTATGAGGAATAAACAGTTGAGCAATATCACAGTCATATCCTTGGAGATGACGTGATTGTAGATGAGAAATAAATAACTAAGTATGACACAGTCTGGTGATTCCAGTTTTGGAACTCCTAAGAAACAACACAAATCCTTGTCATGGGTGGAATCACACACTTCACTTAGAGATCAACAATACACTTTGTTGATACAGAGAGTTAAAAAAGCTAAAGGATAGATGCTGGAGTGGTTTAACAAGATTTGATGGCAAGGTACACTTGAGTATGTACTGCATAGAGGACATGGTCAGACAAAACTGTCAGGGACACTTCTGCTATTGAGTCATGGTGTTCAGAAATCAACCTTTGCTTTCCAAACTCAGAGAGGAATCTAGGTGCAGCTGAATCCATTCCCAGTACCAGAATTGGTCAATGGTTTATGTCTAAAGAATCCATCCTTTATATCATTTAGCTAAGATTTTGAAGTGTAACATGCTATTAATCACTTACCAAGAATCTGTTGTGGCAAAGAATCTCTCAACCTCTCATCCTTGACGGGTGTCAAGGGGGGGATCCTGGCATGCAGCCCATTGCTATGCAGGAGAGCTCAGTGGGCTCTGGGATGTCCAATATTTATAGAGTAACATAATTGATTTATATTTGCATAGCAGCAAGATCTCTGAGTCACCATTACAGACAGCCCTCGGCTACCATGTTGCGATCCATCCCCTGGGTGCAGCCATCACAACCCCCACTGGTGGTTGTGGTTTAAGCAAGGTATGAGTGAGCACACTGCCACAGTCCATTAGATGCTATAGGGCTCTACACTTACGGTTTAGGAACTTTACAGTTGGGTGCCACATACAAACTTTCTATGGAAAACAGGCCCAGGCATCTACTTGCTGGTTCTGGAAGGTATTAAGTCCATTCAGAGCTTATGGGCTTGAGTGGCCTAGAGGGTACCAGTGTATTTGGAAGGGTGCATACCTACAACGTTGCCTTCTTAGGAATTTCATGTATAAATATATAGAAAAGGGAGAGATCTATTTCTGTATCTGTTTATATCCCTTCTCTCCATGAAGGCCTGGAGATGTTGATGCTTAATGCTATCTCACGCCTCAGGCATACTATATATACATGTACATAGGTATACTTTGAAGCCTAGCACAAAGGTTGACTCTACTGTGAGGCTGAGTACATTCATCTGCTGAGTAATACAAGTTCAGACTTCTTTATGGGTAAATGTGCCTCCGATGTGACTGATCAAATAGTGCCAAGCCAGCATTTAAGGGAGTGCCTTTACCTTTGGGTTCCATTAGTCTGTATTAGCAGCTGGCAACATGAACCGTTATTGGCTGTTTTTCTCTCTTGCTCCCTCGCTTGCTCACTCACATCCTCACTACTCTACTATTTGCACATTTATATTCTTCTGAGGAATACATCTATTTTCCAAACCAAATTATGCATGACTAAAATAACCCGTTATTCCCCATGTGAAAACTCTACTCTGGTGTTTGCATTTGGGTTTTTACAGAAATGATTACACAGAAAAGAGAAATGCCATAATGTGACCAACCTCTTAGCACAGCTAATGGAGACTATTGTGAATCTTGACTATTTTCAGAGAAGTGTTAGATAAATATTTATTAATCCCCCCTTACATTTGCAAAATCAGTATTTTTCTCACAGACTGAATAACATCAAACTATGTCCTGCAGATACAATCCTGTAATTTCAAATGATTGATTTCTGTCTCTTCAAATTGTGTCAAAATCAAAAACTAAATTTAGAATTTGATTTTTATTTTGCACAATAATTTACACTGAAATATATAAGTTGTATTGGCAAAAGTATGCTGACGCACAGGACCTCATTTTAAGAGAGGGAAGCTCCCTCTGCAGCCAACCAACAACTGTAAAATCATATTAATAAACCACATGTAGTATAATGTACTCACAGTAGTATAATAATCATGAAGCTTTCACTTCAGTAAAAGCAAATATATTTAATAATGCTGCTTTCACGTCTCCTGTGAGACCATATTTGCATGATTATACTTTAACAGAAGCCTTCATTTTCATTCACTTACGTAACAGACAATCGCTATGTTTGGATCATGAAAAGATATCCTAATTAGGACAGAGATATTTTAAAAAGTGAACACCAAGGGCCATGAAGCTACAAAGACTAAAGCCCTGTCAGGTACCAGGAACTAGACCTTCCAGCTCCTTTATGATGTATTTACTCAATTTCAGTAAACAAGAGACTTGGGACATAGAGAAGTCACTTCCCAAAACGTAAGGGTAGCTTCTGTATCTTACTAGGGGAAATGGAAATCAGTCCAAGTGGTTATTTTAGTGATTTGATGTACAGTAGCCAGTACATTATAAACCAAAAATACTGGTTTAATGAGCAGTAATTTAAGAGTATAGTTATTCACTAAGTTGTTTGGGGATATACTGATGACTGCAAGAGATCTTGAAATGTGAGCAGACACCTATGTTGCTAATTTCTTCTTCTGTTCAGCAAGAGAGATTTGTGCAGGCTCTGAAAACCCTCCTGCTGCAGAAACAACCTGAAATTTATCTCAGTCCAAAGGGATAACAAAATATTAGAAATATAAATAATCGTTCCTTTACTAAAATCTCTCTGCTATTTTCAGTATGTTATTTTCCATTTTATTTTTTACCTGTCTGTACCTATTTCAGATAACTTTTTGCATCCCATTCCATTCAGGAACGCTAAACTTTTGTTTACTATCATGAACCTTTTAGAGATAGTAAAATAGTTTGCAATAATCATATATGGAGCATGTCCTTTTTATAAGCTACCATGAGAAATGTTTATATATTATGTACTTAACTCTATGAAATTAGGAGTACAGTATGTATTCCTGAGATAAATGGAGGGGTATCTCCACAGTATGTTTTAGTTTATTTTGTATGTTGGCATACATCTTAAATAATAGATAGAACTTTTTTAAATATTAATGTTATCCTATATATGGAGATAGTCAAAAAGATATCTTAACTGGAATAAGCCAAACTCTTTGACTACTGTATTGACATTTATGCTTGAGAAAGTTCAGGCCTGGAAGCTCTCTCACAGCAAGTTAAAAGGCCAGTACCAGCCTCTGACCCAAAAAGGAACATTTAAGTTCAGGCTCAATCAATTGAAAATGCAAGGCAAAATATGCCTTTAGATGACACAGTTTGATTTACAAGATACACATGTATTTTCCATCAAGCTGAGCTAATTCAGGTTTGTATTTTGACTATCTATGTAGAATAACTGTAATTTATTTATGACCTATTAAGCAGATTGTTTCCAGTGTGTAAGAAATCCTAATTAGGGCCACTGTATTTAAAAAGGAAATTCACAATTTCTTTTATATCCTGTCATCAAAGGCACAAAAGAGAAGGCTTTTGTTCTTGTTTTTGTTAGGTTTGGTTTGTTTTTCTCCATGCTGTCTATTCAATGTCAAGAGGCCATACACATACCATTGCACCGTCATGTCTTTGAAGTCTCCAAAGAATTTCAGTATTCTCATGAAGAGTTTGTATTTGGAATACATATTTCCCTCAAGAAATCGTGATTCCCAAAGGACCTATAATGCCAAACCATCTGTAAGGGCTATTGTCTCACAAGCAAATTTACTTGGGGGTGGAGGGGGCAATCTGAGCATACTAGAAAAAGCATTAAATAGTTTCTGAGTTTAGCCCCAGGGTCTCATGAAAAGACTATGCCATGTTACGTCTTCCAAATTCATTCCCATTCACCCTTTTGGCCTACTAAAACCTAACTGCTGCTCCTAAACAGGGCTTGAAGTGGAAGAACAGGTGGCCATACACATCTGGGAGCACAATGGCATATGGATCATGATCAGTATTAGTAGATAATAGTATATAAAAGTAAATAATAGACAAGTAGGTAAAAGAGAAGGAAAATAATATTCAGAAGCACCAGCATGTACAATTATTTTAATGTAATGAAGACATTGGTCAGCAGAGCTCACTGATGCTGAGTTACTTGGGTTTTTTAATCAACATAATTATTCCACTATGCCCACCCCTGGGGTGGATGGTGTAGCAGGAGTACAGTAAATATGCTGTGAATTACATAGCCTCTGACACTTTTCTAGCAAGATCATCAATTACACTTCTTTGATTTTGTCCTGCCAACAGAATGGGCAGCCAGGACTGCATAATACTGTGATAGGATTTAGAGCTTTCCCTGTTTGGATCTCTCAAATTTGCAGGATAACGTGCTCTGTGATTTAAACTTCATGTTGTGAGCTCACAGAAGAGATACAATAAACAAATACAACAAACAGGGGCTCAATACTCTGTTGATCATGGCTCGATAACGGCCCTTCAGTTCTTTCTGGCCACCTGTCCTGCCTACCTGGTGCTAATTATTTGACCTGATGGTGCTGCTCCCAGTATCATCTGGCATAGCCAAAATCTGAACAGCCACACCTGGACCACTGTATATCATACATGTGTGCCTCAGCCACCACTAGCTGGCTAGGTAGCAGAACCTGGTACTGGGATGTCCAGAACTTCCACACAGCTTCCCTGTGCTTTAGCCTCAAAGCATCTGTTTATGTGAAAACATAATATGATGTAATTAAGGCCAAACAGTTTGTTTGTCTGACAGTAGAAGACATGTGGTACCCTGATTGTGCATGCTTTCTGCCTATTTTCTTATCTCATTTGAAAATTTATGTCTTAGACTCATAATAGAAATGCATATACAAAGTGTGTTTATGTGTAACCCATACAAAGAGTGTTTATGTGTAACCCATTACCTCATTTTTATTACTTCCCACTCATAAAGTTGCCTTTCTCAGGGACAGGGGTGTTAATGAAAGTAAATATACAGCTGTACTCTTCCTATATGGCTGTATAATTTATCCCTTTACATTAGAGAGAATCAGCAGGTTTTTGAATGCTATACGTACCAGGGCAGTGTCCAAGCAACCCTTGTGGAAGCCTCTGTTCTTTCAGATAAATTAGTAAAAGTAATGGTGTGGATCCATCTTATTATAGGAAAACGTATTAAGGCAGATTAATGCAGTTAGGCTGAATAACACCATAAAGTTGGAAGATGTGTTTCCAGGTTCAGGCTAATGGACCGCAAGCCCCAGCAAGGAGTACAGAGTGCACCTTTCGGTGGTGAAAACTAGGCAAAATGAAGGCTGATGCTGAATCTGAAAGGCTTCCTCATATGAAGACTGAGGTCTCTCTCCTGTGCCTAGAAAGATAAGTTTACTTTTCCAAGGGAAGCTTTCTTGGGTATACTCTATTTCAAAAGCAAGAAAATAAACCTGATTGTATTTACTGGTAGAGCTTTTTGGGGAATAAAGGCCTGAAAAGATACATTTTACTTATTGAGAGTGCAAACAAAAGAATCCTGGGTCAAAGCTCACTCCTTTCATAGTCTTTTATTTCTCCAGTATAGATTTGATTTCTGCATAGATTTGATATTATCTAAACTATTTTGCTTGAATGCTGTCATGTCACTCTCTGTAAGGGTCCTGCCAAAAGAATATTGACTGTTGACTGTTTTCCTCTAAGGCTTTAAGGCGTGTTTTCAGAAGAGCCTCTAGGGCTTTTTGTTTCTTCTTATAACTCAAACAAAATCTTGCATGTGCATTCTTGCTTTCTTTGCATTCATCAAAAATGAACAAAGGATGATGTGGACAGCGAGTAACAGTCATACATAAACCATACATCTGTCTGAAGTTATTGCTGTGAAAACTCTGTTGAATACAGTATTTATTGAAAGCCTCTTTTGTATATCAATACTGTGGAAGTCACCAGGGATACAACAAAGTAGTGGCAATTCTTTGCTGCTTTGGCTGTTCAGTTACCACAATTGTGCATGCATACCATGGACTGATATCAGAGATCTCCAGAAGGTTGGTTATATAGGCGTATCCCTAACAGATTACAGTGCCGCGGGTTCCTTCATAAGGATTTGGAAGGTCTTTCTGCAGTGGCAAACAAGTTCTGCTAACTTCCCAGGCATCCAGAAATGCTAATCAGCAGTTCTAGTCTGCAGCACATTTATTACACCCTGACGTGCTGGAGACAGCCGGTTACAAATAGAACTGCCTCGTGAAAAATGCTGTTCCAGTGTTTTATAATAAAGTGCACCAATTAGATGCATTCATTAGGACAAACTGCTTGTCTTTTGTTATATTAGATCTTTTAAAAGGCACAATGCATTTCATAGCTCATTCCGCTCTGTAGTATTATTAATTGAACAGAGCACATTACAAAGTTTTAATCCAATAACTGTAAATACATAATGAATAATATTTCCTTGGAGGCTACCAGGCTTGCAGCAGCCTTCTCTACATCTTTAAATACTCAGAGGAAGACATATTACTATAAAGTCCCCTCTTCCCTTGCTGTAGGTTCCCCACAGGTATTGCAGGGACATTGCCAGAGCAAGGAATATTGCATGTGTGGTAAGAGACAAATGTGTCACTTGTTAAAAGGGAAATGAAGAGCCAAGCTTAAGATTCAGCTTTTCAACTTCTTCTCATTGAAAAGGGTCACATACACTTGTTCTTGCTGTCTCACAGATCCCTGGATGCCAAAAGGAAAACAATGTTTTAATTTTAGCAGCATGAGGATTCCTAACTGCAGCATATTATTTATAAAGGGTAAATGGCAAACACTAAATGAAGACAAAAGGAAACACTCTGTTCCTCTCTGGGGAAGCACAACGTTATTATACAAGGTTGTGATTGGACATAGTAAGATGAATTGAGCTGCTGTTCATTCTGACAAGAAAATTTCTTCTTCAATTCCTACTAATACATGAAGTAGCTGGCACTCTCCAGTTATACTTATGTAACTGATATGATCTACAGCAAAAGGACCCTGAACTTAATGATGAAGATGCAGATTTCTGTATAAAAGAAGACTCTAGGGCACACTGAAGTGATTCCTGTTTTTACCATGCATACTAATATTTTCATATGGAATAAGTACTTGCAGTAACTTATGCCTGGACCGTACTCAAGGTGCTTAGCAGGGCTAATTAGCTTGCAGAGAAGTAGTGCATTAATACAGTCCTATGACCGCTAATAAAGCCCTATAACTTCCAATTCCAAGACATTTATGGTCATCAGCATGAAAAATGGTCAGAGAGGGAGATAAGGTCTCTTTGTACATATCTTTGTGTTGGTTAACCTGCTGAAAGTTACAGCAACATGAGTTATCTTCAAAAATTCAGATCTACTCTCTTTGTCAATGAGATATGCTTTTGCAGGATCTAGGCCTTTGGCACCTATGAATACGTGGTCCCATAGTATTTGTTTCCCAAGATCTGATCCTGTGACAACTGGAAAAACACTAGGAGAGAATTGAAAGGAGTTTTGCACTTATCAATCTTTTGGCCTGAAAATATTCCAACCTGTGAAAATCCTAACACCTGCTACCGAGCAGCATCGGATCATAGTAAAGCAAAGCAGTAGAATATAGACCAAATGTTTAAAAATAAGAAGAAAAAAATACCCAAGTATAGCAGCTACTGAAAAGCTGCAAACCTTGGAACGGTTTTTCACAACAGACAGTAAATCTGAAGTTTGCCATTCACTGCTTGTGGTGGTATCACCAAATGCGTGATGCTGCTAAGTATTGCTAGGACTCTGGATATATAGGATTATTAAAGGTTTCATTATTTAATTCTCATCACTTCGATCTTCTTTCTGTTAACTGCATGGTGATGAATCTGCAGAAAGGCAGTAATATAGCAGATGTCTCAATGCAGGGACAGCGAAACTACAGCACTACACTTTTTGTAAGTAAAGTACTTCTTGAAGGTTGTGAAAGCACAAATTACAGTGAGGTGTGCTTTTCCCTGGCAGAGTAAGATCAAATATTTATCCCATTTGTTTGAAATGGTTCTAGCTTACACCTAAGGCAATCAGGAAAGCTCATGAATTTCATGACTTCGAAGGTTTTGTTGCTGAGGGTATACTCCATAAAGTTCTTTCTGTTGGTATAACTAGGGCTGGTTAATCCACATAGTAATTTTGGAGAGAAAAACCTGATTCCTGAAAATGAAATTTAGACACCTAAATCCTAAAATCCATCTCAACTGCTGCTTAACTCTGGAGGCACCTGACCTCCATGGGTGCCTCCTTTTTAATCAGAAGATTCCCCAGGCATCAACAAATTGACTTTGAAGCTATCTGATTTGAACTTTGTCTGAAAAGACTGAGCAGATATACAGCATGTGGCTACAGGATGTTAACATTTTTAAGATGTCATATCCAAGACTGAACTTCACTACAGATGTTGTAGTAGTAGCTATTTTCATTTAAGGACATAAGGAAGAGCCAGAACATCAATTCTGCTGCATGTTTCCACACATTTGTGTAGGCATGCTTGTCAAAAAATGCAGTGACTGATAAAATACCATCAGGATGTGTGAGCACCAGCTTCAACTCAGTCCTGGGCTTCATGTAGAAAAAAAGAGTGGACCTCTTCTTTTAGCTGTTTTTTTGTAAGACTGCATCTTGTATCTTAAGGAGAGAAAACAACTCCTTCCCTGCCTTCAGCAGAGTTGTCCAGAAGTGTTCTCCCTTAGTAACCCAGAATGGACACCTGAGTCTTAAGGAGAGATTAAGAAATTATATGACCTTTTCCAGGAGTATTTTCTATTGGAAAGCTGACAGTAAAAATACTGATCAGAATGGCAGCAGGCAGTTTAAAAGAATCTCCAGACATTGCATTAATAACCTTGATGTACAGAGAAGTTTCCGTATTACATTGTGTTGGCCGATACAAAATCAAACTTAAAGAATGAAGCGTCTGACATTATGGACCTTAGGCCAGCTCTCCAGGTCAGACCCAAAGGTTTTCTCCCAATGGGAAGGAGAAATGCGTGCTTATGCTTGGGTGCTTAATAATTCAAGCTGGAAGGTGGGAAACTCAGCTTTCAGGATCTGCTCCAATTTTGAATGAACAAAATGAAGTGCTTGAATGAAAAACACTCAAATAGAAAAAGCAAGGACTAAAGTCTGACTGCTGTGTTAGGTAACAATCTATTCCTAAGCTAGAAATAACTCTTGATCCTCCCATCTCCAGTGTCACCTCCCGACACAATTACATGTCTCTGAAACTATGCTGTTTTGGGTTTTATTTCATTAATACACAACAAAAAATACATTTTAAAATGTTTAAACATCTTTTAAGTGGAAAAATTATGTTACAGTGGACCTCAAGTCCACTTGTGCTTCATGTGTCAGATAACATTAAAGATATGCCACACCTCAGTTATTTTTAAGTATTTAGATATTTTAAAACAATCTAAAATAAAGTATTATTACTGAATGTCTTCAACAGACACATTCAGATATAAGAGCTGTGAAAAGAATCTGAATATCTTAGATGGCATCTTCTTTTTACCTAAAAAATGCCAAGATATTTTTCTTTAAATCTGAAGCTTTTAATAAATGCTTTGAAGTCTATTAATAAAGAGGATATATTAAAATCCAGGTGCCATTTATTTGACAGAGTGAGGGTGAATGTCTGTGACTTTCAAACTCAGTGTGACACACTCTTCTCCCTCTGGTTTTCATAGTGAATTGAACATTTAACTACCTTCAGCAATTTTGGAAATCTCAATTTTTAGCAATTATGATGAGAACCATTACTTCCCAGAAAGGAAGAAGAGTTAGTTAAGTTAAAGAAAGGTACCTAGATTCCTTTTAAAATAATGAGCACATACAAATAAAAGGGAAATTCCTGCCAGATTTCTACAACCCCCTTTTTCAATTTGCATATTAAATTGTACATCTCCCAGTTTCTGTTCATTCAGCAAAATAAGAACTTCTTCTTAAAGTAATTGTGTTATTAGTCTACCTTGACAGTAATGATCCTAGGGTGAAGGTAGCAAGTAATCGTATTTCTAACTGTGTCTGCTTTTTAATAATTGCTTGTAAAATTAAGTTGTGCCTTTTCCAGTCTTGAGAACTTTTCTCTCTTCATCTGCACTGAGCCATATTTGAACTAAAAGGCAGATTTCTGCTAGAAAGGCAGATTTCTCTGGGTTGTTTTGGTTAATACTTGTTCAGCATGTCTGAAACCAATATTCTTTTTCAGTTGGAAATTGCTTTATTGGGCATATTCATTTTCATTAAAGTTTTCCATATTATTTTATCTGCTTTATACAATATGGAAATAGAAATAATAACCTTGTTCATAAAAGCTTTAACCAATTATGAGAACAGGAACACTATAAAGCAATAACAATACCCTGAATAAAAAACAAGAAACAAGCAGCCATCACTTCCTCACCTATACCTCTCACAAAAAGAGTAATTTTAAAAAGCTAATAAATGTTGGCCTAATGCTAATTGCCATATCTTTATAGAAGTTTTATCTTGATTTTGGTTTCAGAATTCTTTTGACATTTAGCTCACTCAAATTGTATTTTTATAGATTACATTTTATTAATATTAAAATTATTTTTAATATTAATATAGATTAAAAATAAGTTATCACAGGTGAATATTTCAGGAAAATGTTTTCTAGTAAATCCTAGAAGCATGGAGCCTACTATGTCTCAAAAGTCTGTTAACTGTTGTTTATTGCATACATTGACTGAAGGCTTGAAGAATCAGTCCTGGATCACAGATCTTTTATGCTTAAAAAGAAATAAAATGTTCCCTTTTCATATTTTCATCAGTTAGAAAGATGATGAACTCACATGGAAATGTAGAACCCCAAAAAGGTAAAAAATCCAACAGAATAAAACAGAATATGAATATGAATACTCCAATGAATACAGAGAGAGACAGTGAAATTAATTTCTTGTCATCCTGATTACTTGCTTTCTGACTGTACACTGTTGCACTTGATGAGTCACTCCACGCTATGCAAAGAAAAGGCTTAACACTATAATTTAGAATGTAAACTTTTCTAAAAAAAGAAAAAACAAACAAAACAAAACAAGAAAACCCAAAAGGTAGACACATCAGTGCCAACGGTATAGTAGTACTTGTGTCATTAATGTGATTTATTTATTCCACATCATGCAGGCATTAAGTGGTAATTACTTGCTTTGTTTAGACAAGTGATTCCATTTAGAACAGGAGCAGCTAGAGATTTTTAAAGAGGAAATTTTATTGTGCTATTTATAATTTTTTGACTTTTATTTCTAGAAATGTCGTACTCTGAGCAGCATTTTTTACCTAACATATCTTACGTACTACATTTCAGGAGGACATAATTTCTTTTTAAACCAAATACTGATTAAAACCCTGCTCTGCACAAGAGAGTCTTCTTGCACAGATACTGATACAAATACTGAGTTGAGGGAATAATTCCTATTTAATATCTTTAAAATGGTTTCGAGGCTGGAAATACTTTCTGTGTACATGCACAATATCCAGTGTCAAACAGAAAGCAAAATAATTAAGCTTTCTGTGCTTGTAGCCTTTATTTTTCTTTTCCTATAGAAACTTAAACAATATACTCTTTTACTATCCTAGGGAATATTAACCTTAAGGACTGCATTGAAAGTTGAGGCTATCAAAAGAGATGTCAAAAAGGAAATGAAAGATTACTTTCAAAAAGCAAAACCAGTATTAGAGGGGTAACTCAAATTGATCACAGGATGGTGGAAGGAACATTTGTCATCTAAGTAGTCCAAAATGAGCAGCAGTGATAAGCAGCACTGTGCATTACTAAGAGCACTCACATGACATTGACTGGCTGTGAGAATTATTTAATATGATCAGTCATTTTTTTTTCTCCTCAACACCCATAGGTTTAGAGTTTGCAAATGTTATCCTGGCACCGCCTGAACCAGATTCATATTGACCTCAATATGTCACCAAAGGTTTTCTGGCAATTTTTTTTGGGTTTTTTTTCCATATGGCATCTTAGCATACTGAAAAGACAAGTGTTCTGTTATTTCTTTAGCCAAGCAAAGCACTCTTTTTTATTGTTATGAAATACTTATTCATGTCACATTACTTGACAAAGTATTTATTGTGCACCAAATAGTTCAATGAAAGAAACTCAGTTTGATGAATGGTGGCTAGATTGAAAAGCTGAATTAGACGAGATCAAATTTATTGTGTTGGAGAAAGTACATGTTAATTGTATTTGTTGAGTCTGATCATTGCAGAACCCTACAGTTGGAATAATGAAGTAGCATGGCTATTTTTATGTGTCTTGGAGTGTACTTTTGGGTTTTGTAGTTGGGAACTTTGGTGTGACTCTAGGGAAATGTCACAAAAATGGAGATAACCCCCCTTTGGATGATGTGAAGTTTACATATTTCACAGTTTTTAAACTCAAACACCAGATCTGATTGGTTACATTTTCTCCAGTTACTGAGAAAAAAAATTAGAAAAAATTGAAATTCTTAAACCATTCAGTTCAGTTCTCCAACTTTTATTTGCACTATTTAAATACCAAAATCTCAACCTTCTTTTTTCCTAATCTTATGGGTTTGTTTACAAAAGAATGCATAAAACTTACATATTCATATTTCACCCAAATGCTTCCTTTGTTCACAAGAGAAAATATCCTGTAGTTGAATCCTAACCATTTTCACATACTAACTATTCTTTAACTAACCACTGTACTTTTTCCTGTACTGTTTCTATACAGGTACTAGACAATATTCAAGAAGTTCATCCTGATCATAGCTTACTGATGTAAAGCAACAATATCTTTCATATAGTAAAAGGCATTACTCTAGACTACATGGTATCTGAGTTAGATTTTCCTTAATGATACAAGAAATAATTAGCAATATGTCTTTGGGAGCAGCCAGTCTTAAAACTGTATTTGAGCTGAATTTAAAACTGTTAAATTTATGTTATTTTTGTATTTTTTTGTTTTGCAGTCAGGTGGGTTCAAAAAGTCTAAGAAAAAATGTTGAAAATTGGAATGAGACTTCCACTGTTTGAAAATGGTGTGATAATACTGAAGATGATTCAGAAAATAAAGGTGTGGTGTGTCAATAATCAACAAGTGAATTGCGAAAGTATCTGAAATTCCTGAATAGTTCTGTTTTAAATCAAACCAGCAAGCACCAGCTTGCAGGTAAAACAAACTGTATTTTTACAGGTATTGTTCTCATCTGTCACCTTCAAAAACCCCCTTACTGTTGACTGCAGATTTCTTTGTTGCAATATTTATAAAGCTGCTCTCGTGTGCTTTTTAAGGAAATGTGAATTAGGCAAATAATGAAGCTTAAATTATAATCTGATAGCTGTTTGAATAGAAAATCAAAAACTCGCTGTTATCCAGCAGCACACTGGAGACTGCTTTCTTTTACCAAAAGGTACTCGATTTATTACTTGTAAAGATAAAGACTAATTAAATGTTACACAGCCTTTCAGTAATTCAAAAGCTCTACTAACGAGGAGTACTATCCTGTTAAAGGAGTTATAAGGCAAGCAGGTTTGAAGAATGAAGGAAGCCCATGGGAGCACAGCAAATGCATCAGGTGCTCGTGAAGCAGCTTACGGCTCCATTTGCTCTTGTGCCCATGAGAAGCAGCAGTTACACAGCAGGTCAGTGCAACGACTCTCTGCCAGCACCCAGCATGAGTATTTGTCAGTGCTTCTAGAAACTTAGCAATCCAACCTGTTCATGTCATGTAAGTCTGACTGTTCAGCAAACTGTGAGAAGAACCTTTGGATGCCAGTGAGGGAAATCACTTAGGCCTGGCATGGATAGAGGTCACAGAGAACCCATGTGCCGCTAACTCTGCAAATGTATTTGCATGAATAAACCTTTGTCCTGTGTGTTTTGGCTGTGAACAGGTAGCATATATCAGACAACCCCTCCTGATGGATTTTGAGTTTAAGGCTCTTGACACACTAAGGTTGCTACTGGGCAAAGTGGAGAGTAAATTTACAAATCGCACTGGGTTTATCATCTTCCTGCTGAGCTGAACCTGCTGGATGGCCGTTTTTACCAGAAGCTACTTTCCATTTCCTTCTGGATTTTTACAGAAATACAGGATTCCAGGCAGACCAGGTTGTGTGTAGAGACACACAGGCATAAATCCGTGTGGGTTTGTAGATACATGTATGTATGTTGTTCCTATGTATGTATGGCTGTGTGTATGCAATACATACTCAAGTACACACATTTTATATGCCTATATGTGTTTGTGTGGTTTCCAGTGGTCTGTCTGACAATAGGAAACAGTGTATTAGTGTGTGACTTTCCTTTGTGCTGCCCTCATGTTCAGTTCCCCTTGGACTAGCCGAGTCTCTTGAGACAGCAATGTGTTAGAAGAACTCTGTATTTCAAATAGTTTTGTCATCGTTGTCTAGAGCAGAGCCCTAAGTGAGCGGAAGACAGCCTAACCCTCTCTTCCATTCAAGTGGGTAAGCGGGGAACTAGAAGTGAAGCTTGTTTATTTCCCCAAGTGTGGGTAACAAGCACTGCTTGAAAGGGGTTAGCGGCTCATTTCTGTAAACACAAACAATAAGGGCCAGGATTAGGCAATCTCACCCATGATCAAGTCTAAGGGCACCAGTTTGGCTGCAGACTGTAAGTTTATTCATCTAAATGTGGCTGGTATTTCTAAGAACCCCTAGTGATTGCAATACGTGGAGGAAGGTTTGGTTTTTCATTTAATTTTATATTTGGTAAAAAAGTTTAGTTAATATTATTCAAGCTCAGTGCCAAGTTTCTTTATATAGAAGTGAATGAAGGGTTAATACCTCATCCTAGGAGTTTGGAATGACATCTGAGCATGAAAAGTAAGATTCATTTAAATGTGAACCTTTTCAAATTATGTTTTCTCTGAACTGGTGCCAACGTGATTAAAGAAACAGCTTTCATACTGGTCTGGTTAGTAAACTGACTGTTTGGTTTAAATTTAATACAAATGCTTAAATTTAGTGACATGCATATATTGTATATATTCATTTGCTTTGAGTACTGGTGAGTCCAGCATTTGTAAACAGCCTGTTCTGGGGAATAATGTTAAGAAACTAAAAATGAGCTTTACTTAAGAACTCTTTAGAAGGGTTATACATGGATAAAATATGCAAAACAGAATTTTATTATTTATTATTATTATATATCATGACTACTAAAGAACTGTATTGTTGAGCCCTACAAGAGACTACACTTTATTTAGACTCTCTGTCTTACACCTCTAAAGTAATGGGAAATAGCCTGAGAATCAAAGTCACCGTAAAAATCCCGATATTTATTCCCCTACATGAAAGATCAGTGATTCTGTGACTCAGTGAGTTCCAGTTTGATGAGTTCTATAGTCCTTGTGATGTTCATCACTGCTGCTGTGGGTTACATTTGCAGAGAGAGACTGGTAGAAGAGCAGCTTGCTGGCACCTGGGTGTGCTAAGAGGTCATCTAGTAATGCCAGCCAGGTGATGCATCTGTATGTTCACCACAGAAAAAAATGACCTTTCTGCACAGTCTTGTCAGGAGACAAAAAGGCTCAGGTTGTCATTTGAGTGGAAGGAAAAAAAAGCTTTATATAAAAAAGAAATCATAGGAACTTCGGTCTTGCTTTTAAAGCCTTTCTAAAGAAGGCAAAAGAATATTTTTTATCAAATACAGACCATGAATTTGAAAAAAGCTTTACTGTTTCTCAGTAACAAATACGTCAGTGACCTATAATTAAGCCAGGTTTAGTTGTCTTATGCCCTTCCAGAGTATAAAGATTAAAAATATTTGAACTTCTAAAAGCCATCCTAGAAGTCCTGAAATAAGCCATGGGTCCTGAAAATGTGCTTCAGTCTTTGGAGTTTGCAGGAATCAGTGGGAATTTCAACAAGAAAACTGTATTTGGTTGTATCTCACATATGAGTTCCCTGAAGAGTGAATTGTTTTTCCTGAAAACACTAACTATTGAAAACCTGTGACATGAGGTGAGGATGGTCTTTGAGTAATCATTACATAGATACATGATGGAAAGAGGTGCGTACATCCTACACAGATCCTATATTCCTTATTTCAGCATACCTTTGCATAGATTGTACTAGTAAATGGGTTTAGAAATAGCTTTCCTTGAACTTTGTCAGCTAAATGCAAATATGGCACAAAATCTTTTCTCCAATGAGTTAGATTCATATTTATGTCAACCGCTTAACTCCAATTCCCTTGTTCAGTATTTCTTTGCCAGAAATAAAGTGGATTCCATCAACAAGCTAAGATACAAATCTTGAATGACTTAGACCTTTGGGAACTGGTTGGAATAATGACTTGAATGTCATCTGTGTATGCAAAGTTGACAGAATCTGTCAATCTTCAGGAAAGCTTTGACGTGTGTATGTTTGTATACCTGTGCGTCTGAGGTGACTACCATGAGAATCCTTCATTTAAGTGACAGCATATTTGGATCATTAACCTGGCCTCTCTTTCTTATGATGCCTACCAGATTTTAAGGCAACAAAGGGAACATGCTCCTTTTGGAAAGAGCTGGAGTAGTATAAATATCTTAAGAACCACTACTCCCATGCAGAAAGTGTTTGCTTCTATAAAATAGTCATCTGGATGTGCCTTCATGCATTTCAATGCCCAAATCCGCATTTTGACTTTTAGCTTTTTGACTTAATTTGACTGTATGAGTGCAGATAAGACACTTCTGACTTTGCATTTTGCCGGCTGAGTTTTGTGCTTTGTAACTTCCAGCTTGGGAGTGGTTAGGACCAGCTGTGATAGCACTGTCAGTCACTCTTGTATGACTGGGAAAAAAGTGTCTGGTTATGTCCTGAGTAAAAATGGGAATCAGAGAGATCTGGGGAAGCTCTCAGACCTGCTCAGCTCTCAGAGAGCTTTAAGAGAAAAAGATTTTCAGAAACCTTTTTTCTGCTTAAGGATCTCAGCTGAGAATCTCCCCTGCTTCCAGGATGAATGTACCCTAAAATGGAAAAGCATGAATCATGCTGCTCATCTTAACAAGTATCTTCACCCACTCTGGCTAGGGGCAGTGCTTGAGAGACTGTGATATGCAAAAGAGTGGGCATTCTCAGCCCATGGCTTCAGCAGGGCGCATAGATACTGCTGCCCGAACACGCCTGCTTTAAGTTGAGCACACAGAACAGCATGTGGTGGAAACCACTGTAGAGCTTCTCCAGCTGCTGCAGAACTACTTGTTTCACTTCTGAGATTGTCAGCAGCCCCTCTGCTCTTTCCTGGGATTCTGCTTTTATGACCTGGAGGTAGGTCTGTACCTTGTCAAAGGTTGCCCTTGGTGTTTCATCCTCTTAGGGGAGCACAGAAAATAATTCAGTCCTACCCAGCAAAACATGATTATCCCACTTTGCAGCACATAGCACAAGAGGCAGAGCAGGGATATGGCAGCATTCCAGATCTGTATGTAAAGAGAGCAGGGGAGGAAGGGAGTGACTGATTTCCCCACCCTGTATACCAGCAGGGAACACTTACCTGATAAAACCACTTTGTCACCGCCTTGCATACTGTAACTCCTTTCTCTCTCTCTTTAATCCCCAGCTGTGCTACCTGACCTGAGCCAGCCAGCTTCCCTTAGCCTTCATTTTCTGATGACTATTTTCTATTTGAACTAATCTAACAGTTGATTCTATTGCCTTAAAATGAAGGATAGTTCTAGGCAGACTAAAAAGCAGGTAGGTATTTTTGACTGCTTTCACAGTTAGCATTCAGGTACAGCCTCCTGCAAGCTTCACTGCAAGGGCTTTTCTGAGAATTGCTGAGAGAGCTCCCTCCTTCCAAAGGAGAACATTTGTAGGAGAACATTTCTCATTCCCCAAATAAAATAAAAGCCTTAAAAAATGCAAATAAATAGACTTTTTTGTTATTAACCTTATCTTTTTCTCCAGGTTTATTTTGCTGTAGAATTTATCTGTAACTGGTCCCTCTCAATACATTATGGTCTGTCACTCTCCAGTGAATTACCTAAATCATTGTAGCTTTTAGCATTGAATTTCTTGCACAAAAGAGATGTCAAATGTATTGTCTTTTCTGTGTTACATTATTTAGCTTTATGAGGAAGTTGAATGGTATAATGACCAGCTTTTGCTACACTAGAACAGAAGAAGAGTTCTGGGAGAAATAAATAGAAAAGTTAATTTTTATTTTTTTTCATTGCTAACAATTCATAATGTATAAATGAAAATACTCACACACATCAGTGTCCTTAAGCTTCAGGAGTGCAGATATTTTTTCTGTATTTATAATTCCAGATCATGTAATATTATTATTATACTGCAGTTTAATAACTGAACATTAGCATGAGCACAGGAAGCATGTGGATTCTAGAGGAAAATTCTGATGTATTTACTATGTCTCAGTTCAACAACTTATAATATCCCTCAACTACTGGATAGTTTCCCACAGCTGGCAAGCAGCAAACCTAGAGAAAACTCCATAAACATTGACCAATTATTTAGTTGCAAAGTTAGCCTTTTTAGTTTAAATTGCAGATAATCATAGAATCATAGAACAGTTAGGGTTGGAAAGGACCTTAAGATCATCCAGTTCCAACCCCCCTGCCATAAGCAGGGACACCTCACACTAAACCATGCCACCCAAGGCTTCATCCAACCTGGCCTTGAACACTGCCAGGGATGGAGCACTCACAACCTCCCTGGGCAACCCATTCCAGTGCTTCACAACCCTCACAGGAAAGAATTTCTTCCTTAGATCCAATCTAAACCTCTCCTGTTTAAGTTTGAACCCTTTACCCCTTGTCCTGTCACTACAGTCCCTAATGAAGAGTCCCTCCCCAGCATCCCTATAGGCCCCCTTCAGNTACTGGAAGACTGCTATGAGGTCTCCATGCAGCCTTCTCTTCCCCAGGCTAAACAGCCCCAACTCTCTCAGCCTGTCTTCATATGGGAGATGCTCCAGTCCCCTGATCATCTTTGTGGCCCTCCTCTGGACTTGTTCCAACAGCTCCATGTCCTTTATATGTTGAGAACACCAAGATTGATTGTTGAGGACACATAAGATTCATTTGAATCAACCTGACAAAATTTTCAGTGAAGTAAATGATGGACTTTCATCTCTTCAGCTTCAGAGTTCATCTGTGAAAAGTGGGTAGGTGGAAAAGTATAGCTTTTCTGGATGTAGTCCATTTCAGTAAAAGGCTTGGGCCCAAACTGTCCCACAGGAGTGTGCCAAGATCTTGGATGAGTTAGCTCATGGGTCCTTATGCTCAGGTGTCTTCTCCACAGATACGGACTCAGACCATGCTACATGTCCCTCACTTTAGACCTGCTCCAAAAATTTAAGACATATACTAGAACAGAAAGCAAACCAAAATATTTTGGTATATAGTTTCCAAAGAGGATTAGTTTATGTTTAAATATTCATTCTGAATGTACATTTTTAGATTAAGTAAGAATACTAAAGCTTTCCAAGCATTTGGATTAAGTGGTCTAAATTTTTCTGTTCTCGGGTGTTAATTATTGCACCTAATGGCTTAGGGGTTGCTTATTCCTTAGCCCAGAAAATACATTACTGGTTGATTCTAACCACCTATTTTTAGTGCTCAGTATTGACTTGCTAAAGACAGCAGCAGAGATCTTACTGAATTTGCTGAACCCCACAACCGTTTTTTTAGGCTGTATGGAAACAATGAAGTATATTATTTTTAACCTTCTTAAGAAAACTTGTAAGAAATCATAAAATAGATTAAGTATTTGAAACACGATTCATAACTTGGTTTTCACTAGTGCTCAGTTAAACAGAGCAACTAAAAATGTAAAGGGAAGGGTTAAAATTGTAAGTTTAAGGGGTAAGTTAACAATACACATCTTACCTGAAGGATGTCAAACAGCTAAAATAACTCTTTTGGATAAATCAGGGAACTGACTGTTCTCTAACCTCGTCTGTTGGGGTTCTCAAAGAAGGTAATCATTGTGTAATTATTTTCTTCAGACAGACAGCATCATCAACCACTTTTTTATGAATTTTATGACATGCTAATTTCCCATCTGTCCCAAGTAATATAGACTCTATACTTTAGTTCATTCACCATAACATAATAGCAAAATTGCGAGAACTAAATGTCTGTTCAGCCCTTCTGAAGGTTATGTATAGATAAATAAGTTCATATTGTTCATATCAGAGGAAGCATTCCATCTCAAACGTGTGTCCAGCATCAGTTATCAATGCCTTCATGTAGACAGTCATCAACAAAAAACACTTTCATCCAGGCCCAGACACTTACAGGATTTGTAATACTTATCCATAGCAACTTCAGCAGGTGCAAACAGATGGCTGACATTTCTGTTCGGCCATAAAATGCAGAATTCCACTGTCCTGCTATGCCTAACTGGAATCAATTAAGTGTGAAGCAGGATATCAGGCTGTGAATCACAAGGCATTTGTTTCCTGTAAATTGCACAGTTTGTTGGGGTTTTCTTTAATGCTTCATTTCATGGAAGCCCCAGGGATGGCAGGAAAAGCAGAAAATGACGGAGGTAAGTTCATAGACAAAGCGGTTTGAACTTAACTTAGAAAGTGAGCTTTCCTGTTAAAATCTCTGGGAATATAGCTGGGTGTCCTGGGTTCAGCAGTTGCAGTCAGTTTTTCTTCTCTTTAGTAGCTGTGTTTTGACTTAACCCGGGAACAAGGCTGATAAGGCCGATGTTTTTGGTTGTTGCTGAGCGATGTTTGCCCTGACCAAGGACTTTGTGAGCCTCATGCTCTGCTGGGGAGGAGGGGAAGCCGGGAGGAAGGAGGGACAGGACTGTACTGACAGGACCAAACTGACCAAAGAGGTATTCCATACCATAGCACGTCATGCCCAGGATGTAGCTGGGGTGATCCGGAAGGCCTAGTTCTCTCGGGGTGGTTGGAGGAGGTGGTCGGTCAGCACTCGGTTGGTGGGGTGTCGTGAGTTATCTGTTGTGGTTGATGGGATGCTGTATTATTTTCCTTTATCATTATTATTATTGGTGGTAGCAGCAGTGATTTGTGTTATACCTTAGTTACTAAACTGTTCTTATCTCAACCTGTGGAAGTTGCATTATTTGATTCTCCCCCCATCTCTCTGGTAGCAGGGGAGGGCAAGAAAGGGGGGTTGAGTGAGTGAACGAGCTGCGTGGTTGGTTGGGTTTAAACCACGACACTGGGTTTAGAGGTTATTGCCATACACCACCTCTAGTGTTATGTTTCTTCTTGTATGACCTCCTGAACTTCTTTCTATAATATGTTGGATCAACTACTTATGCTGTGCTTATATGGCTAGAACAGAACCAAAACAAATAATGATAACCTTTCCTGAAATTATTTTTCTGAGCGTGATCATTTCACTGATGCTCTAAGAACAGTTTTATCAGGACAAATAATGGATGCAGAAATCTGCAACAGAATTAGCTTCAAGGGACATATAAGAGCTTTTTTAGCTAGCTCTGAGAACTCAGAGTCTAATATTTAGATAGAACAAAATTGCTGTAAACAAAGGCAACTGAATGGAAAAAGGACAGAGGTCTGAAAAAACTTTGAATGTGAAATGGAAAACTAAACAAAGAGAAAAATATTATTAAGAATCTGAAAAACCTCCACTATTTTTTTCCTGGTTCTGATTTGTATACTGAAATGTAAGAGGAAGGTGTAAATATGATAATAGAAATTTCAGTTCACATCGTGCTCCTGTTTTGTGTCTTCAGTTTTCTCTGAGTCAGTCACAGGCCTTTGCTAATTACTGCCACTAGGCTGAATAAATTGCAGAGGGAAATAAGCAATATTTGTGTATAGGGTGAATGTAATGCCATTATCTCAAAAGAATAAGTTGATGTGGCAATGCTTTAAATATGAGCTGGCAACAGCTAGTGAGCTTGCACTCCCTGCTTTTAACCTTTAATTTGTGAGGATGCTGTGAATGAAGATTAACTTTCTTTACTTAATACTTATTTTTTCAGTGCCTTCAAATTGGAGCTGTTTTGAAAAGGTTTCCAGGTTCCCAGTGTTTTTTGTAGGTTCCTGCTTGTCACTTGATTCACTCTTCTAGTGTGGAATAGTGGAGGACCAGTGGGGGTCCTTCCTCTGTTACCCAAATAAGGAGGATTTCATAGTCTGGAAGATTTAGTGTAAAACAAAATTTCACAGATGCTGTACACTGTTCATATTCCTTTTAGATAGTCTTGAGTTACCTCGGACTCTGGCCTGTATTAGTTAACCTCCAAAATGTAATTCATGGGAAGAACTCACTGAATCCAGAGGAAGTGATCAAATCCATAAAAGTTGTTGCTGAGCATGAATGTTCAGATCCATATTTGCAAAACTTCCTGAAAAGCAAAGAAATTCTATGAAGTATTCTCCTTCACTTTCTCCACTCCTTTCCTCCCTGTGCCTCAAACCACAGATTTTTATGGAGCTTGGGGAGTCCATCTTTTATGTGGAAAGCACAGGTTTAGTAGCTGAATAAAACTTCGCATCCTAAAAGAACAGCTCAGCCCCATAAGATATAACAGTTCCGAGCTCTTTGTCTCAGTATCCTTTTAATAATCCTACATTAACTTCGATGCATAATTCATCATTCACTGGCATAGGGTATAGAAGCCTGATCTGCCACCCAGCTACTTACTCATTCACCTAAGTATTATGATTTTCAGATGAATTATTAATTCTCATTGGTTTTCCCTAATTGACATGACTATCCAAGTGAGAGTGTTCTCAAAATTTATATTCCAGAGAGAAAATGTTTTAAATGAACAAGTCCCAGATTCATTCAAATTATCTTTTTGTTTCTGAGACAAACTGAGAAATCAGTTATTTGCACAACTAGGAACTGTTTGCTTTCCCATGATTTCCTTATGGAGTAAATAAAATATGACAAATACAAGTGAGTCTGTATAAGCAACTTGTTCAAATCAGTATTCACAGAGAAAAAATCATGTTGTGTGGGGTATGTGGGTTAATGTCAGTTAAAACCAAGGGATCTTTACATACTCCTAAGTAAAACCACCACACATGGCTTCAGTATAGATCTTCTATGCTGTTAGAAAATATTTTTTATAAACTTTTTCCTATCATCTTTTTTTTTAGGAAAAGTCAAAGTTACATTTGTCAAATCCTGTGTTGGAAGTACGCAATGAAAACATCAAATAAATTGCAAGAAATGCATTTAAGATGGATAGTCTCCCTCTCACGAATGCTTTTAAATATGTATTTCCATTTAATATCTCCAAAGTGAGAAAGAGCAATAAAAATAAAACAATGGATTTCTTGTTAATAGGTGGGTAGCTTTTGCAATGGAATTTGGATGTAATTTATGGGATGGAACTGGCAAGATTCACACCTGAGATGAGGTGGAGACACAGGAGTGCTTTGAAGGAAAGTTATATAAATGTGAAGTAAGGCTGAAAGAGGGGAAAAGGAAATGAAGATAAAGAAAGATAAAATATCTGAAGGCAAGTTAAAAGGAATGTAAAGGCCTCAAATCCATTGCTGTGAACTCTATTAGCAACAAAGGACCCATGTAATGTGATCAGAGTGAGTTTTCTAAAACCAGAAGAAAATTTCAATGTAAATTTGTTTCTGGCAGAGAAAACATACTCAGATAGAGATTCTTTTCCATCACTCATTTTTGAATGCTAACGTTCAAATAGTTAGAAAATTTAATAGGACAGAATCTCTTATTTGTGAGTTCCTCTAGGGAAGTAACGTATTTTGCAGAGGAAATGACACGTTACTTTCACCTGGTGGAGCTAACTTTTAACTCCCCAGAGAGAGAAACTGTGGAATATTCATGGAAAGAATCCATACAGTGTCCCCAAGCTTCTGCCTTTGGGGTTTTTTCTTCCTGTTGTTGATGTTCAATCTCAACTTGCTCCTTTGGTGTCTTAAGATTGCGGATATTGTTATACCACCTTTCTTGGGTATTTGTTGCACCTCTTACCACAACAGAGTGGATACAAATTACGACATTAATTGGTTAAAATCTGTACATCATTGGAGAAGGGAGAGAATATATTTCCAGCAAATCCTTCAAGGAGATTGATTTTGAAAGCTCTTTTGTGGCTATTTGATTTAACGACTAAGAAAGAAAAAGGTAGATGGGACACGTGAACATTTCAGAAGGTGAGAAAGCCATTATTAATAAAAGACTAGCTAGAGTGGCTAAGAAGAATCCTGGTGGGTAGAGCAGAATGGAGTTAGTTGAGCACTCACTTTAGCAGAGCACTCACTGTGCTCTAGAGATACTGAATCAGAAACCTTTGCTACAATTGAGTATATGTTAAGATACTGTCCATGAGACGTGTTAAAATTCTGATGCAAAATGCAGTGTTGTGGTTATTTATACCCCAATTTCACAAGAGGAAGTGGAGATATTTATGAATTATTACTAAGTCAAATACTCTGATTCTCACTAAAGGCTTCTAATTTGTCGTGACTTACCACAAAGTAGGAATAAATAAAATCAAGAATTTAAAGAGTGCCACATCCTTTTAGAGTGACAGGAAGGAAGCAAGCTGAAAGTAGATATGGAGTGGCTGCAGGTGGTATGCTGCCCATCTTTCATGATAGTGGAATCAGCCCTCAGGGACATCTTGTTTCTTTGGGAAAGAGTCGGCTTGACTGCATGCTGGACACTCATCCAACTACTACTTTGATTTAGATTACTAAATGCTCAAGACCTGAAGTCTCAAAACTGAAAGTATAAAAACCCTGACATAAATCTACTGAAAGAACAATACATTTCTAATTTGAATAACAGATTTCAACTCTGTAAATAATGAAGGAAGAGTGAGATCTAAATGCTACTTGTAAGGTTAATAAAAAAACTCAGAGGTGTTGGCAAATGTGGGGAAAAAAGAAAAGCTAAAGAGAAGGTAAAAGCTCACGCTGGATACTGGGGATTATTGAATATGGAAGGAAGGCAGGACTGAAGGCTAGATCAAAGAGAGTTTAGCAACTCAAAACTTAACTAGCCATGAATGAGTACAGCAGATCAGCTGAGTAGAGAAATTAGAAGACAACAGCAGAGACTGGAAAAAAAGATGTTTGATGTCACCAACAGCACAAAAAGGCTGCGATCCTGAAGAGGAGAAAATCAGTGCCAGACAGATGTAGAAGATGCAGATGATTTCCTCTTCTAGAAAATCTTAGCGTATTGCATATTAGAAAACTATGAAAGAAATATCATAGCATTACTGTAAGAATTAAGATATGAATAAATGTAACAAAATGTCAAACCATTAGTAAGAACTCAAGGTAGTGTATATTCAGTGTAACTTTAGTGACACTAGTGAAAAAAACAGTGAGCAGAGTAACAGAATAACATTACATGTAGGAAAGGAGATGTGAACCAAGATCATCACAGGTAGAGATCAGCAGCTTGATCAAACATAAGCAATTCATAGCTATATTTGTTACTTTAGACAGGATAAACCAATCTTGATTAGAAGTAAATTAGTAATATATACTAATATGCTAATTTGTATGCTAATATATACTAATATGCTACCATTCAAATAGCGGCTCACTCACCTTGTTATCTTCAGCTAAATCTCACCCTTTGCTTTATTATTTACCACATATTACTATATCAGAGACTGTAATAACACCCAAATATTTTGTAGATTCTGTATTCTATTAATGCAGAATTTCTGGGTTCTTATATGTTTCTTTTCTCCCTTTTTGTGTATGTTTGCAATGATAAATTCATTCTAAATCTATTCTAATGCTTTACATTTTTTACATGATGTTAGACTTACAGGCTGTAATAACCATGATCTTTGGTCCTTTTTCTGAACATAGGTAGTACTGCTGTGATTCTTCAATGACTTCATAAATTTGCTTGAAATCCTTATTCCTGGGCCTTCTGTCCCCAGCACCAGTTCTCTCAGATTTGTTGGCTTGAGCTTTTCCAATATCTTTACATCAGCACATTTAACTACTTATTTTTCTTTTTATCATGGTAGTTTCTTCTTCCATAACTTTGCTCCCACTCTGTCACACGCTGTCACACGTAGCTCAGTTGTCCACACTGAAAACTGAGGTTACGTATTCATTAACTTCGAGTACACCAACTTCGCTGCAAAGATACTGACATCAGAAGGTCTAGTTTTGTACATTATCCCTCTTTGCCTCTTACAGTCCATTGTACCATTAGCCTACAATAAATTATTTATCACTTTGTTCTTTAATTCTTCTATGCAGGACACATAGTTCAATACCTGTACTGCATTGGTACTTCTCCAACATGTCTCTTGTAATTCTGTTACCTCCAGCCTGACACATAGCAACATTAATTCTGTTTCTTCATTCTGCTCCCTAGGTACCCAGAATTTCTATACAAACTTTACTAACTTGTTTATATTATGATGGCTTTTTCTCTCTCTGTTTCATTAAGGATATGTTCTATAGATTTGAGTGATGACCTACACACCATTTTCTATGGCAAAGGAAATAGGGATCTGGGGAGACTGGTAGCTTTTCTAGTCAGTTCTGGTTGATCTTATGTCTGTGTCAACAGCCTGCAGCTTCTGTAGCCTGCAGTTACACTGCAAATGGAATCCACATGATTTCTGCTGACAAAGTCTTCAGAGCAGGTGATTTGACTTTATTATTTCTGCCAAGACATTCTAAAGGGTTTCTTCCCCCTGCAATTCAAGAAGAATTACGTAATGGTCTCTGTTACTGCTCATTTTTAAATTACAGAGTCAGCCTGTGCCAAAGGATGTTTATTTGATATGAAATATTACTTTGTGCTTTAGTAGCATCTCCTGCTTGAGCAAGTCAACTTGCTTTACAAATAGTCATCAGGCTTCCCAAGATTCTTTCTGGTGGCAGAATGTAATAATTTCATTTAGCACACAGGTTAAAGCAGACACATAGAGAAGACACAAAGAGCTTTGTCTGTAAGACTCAGTTCTCTGATCTAGCTGTGAGAAATTATTTGCTCTCTGGTTTCACTTGGCATACCTGGGTTAATGTTCCGCCAGTCGACATCAGTGTCAGTGCTTGGGTTGCCTTCTCAGATGAATTTAATATTAAAGGATTTATGAGTACGTTATTCCTGTAGGGTTTGTTAAACTTTCTCTTCAGATCAGATTTATTCACTATCCACATTTGAGCACTACTATATATATTAGATGGTTTTGTCCTCACTCCTAGGAAACAGTACCAGAACCTGGAGGTTTCCAAGGACTCTGGTTTTGGGCTTTAAATACATAAAGGAAAAATGAGCTTCAATGATAATTCATCCTCTTAAGCTCTTTCTTCACCTCACAGTTATAAATACAAACAATATTTAAAAAGCAATCTGAAAGCCAAATAAAATGTTAGAGGAAATGATAAAATTTGCATGACCAACACATGGAATTCTGTATATAATATCAAATAAGCAAACTGTCTTCTGCATGTAAGTTCCCTCCTCCCTATCCCATGCAAGGCTCTGCTCCCGTGAACTGGAAGATAAACAAGCAAACGTTCTTGTACCCAATAACCCTATTCCAAGGCACCTTCTAATGATGAAAAGCTCTTACATGTTAACTGCTTAATTATCCAATCAAAGTCTGAATAAGACAAAACAGTAGATTGCAGACTTTCATGTGGGGATTTGTTGGGGGTTGTTTTTTCTTCTTCTTTTAATTGAGTTTTTGGCAGGCAGATGTAGTAAAATTATATAGTCGAAATGTACCTGTGTTGGCATATTCTGGAATGAAAAAAGTTAAAAGAAAAATAGAAATCCTGCCATGCTGATGTCAGTGTACACCAGGTAAAACACATCATTGTGCTTTGGTGGTTATGCTGAGGTGAATAAGAGGGGGGAAATGTCAGTAACATTTAAGAAAATAGATGTAAAGGATTTGGGGCTGTGGAAAACTTAGATGAGAGCACCTAGTGAGCTTCATTACCTTTAGATTTATGCAGATGGTGAGTGGGTGTCCTGGGTTCAGCAGTTGCAGTCAGTTTTCCTTCTCTTTAGTAGCTGTGTTTTGAC
>NDXB01018203.1:0-34649 GCA_002631895.1 Agapornis roseicollis
TGAGGTCTCACGAGAGCAGAGGAGAGGGGCAGGATCACCTCCTTTGACCTGCTGGTCACGCTTTCTGGGCTGCAAGGGCTGTCCCCAGTGCCTGCATCACTGTGTGTGTGTCACTTTGCCCCTGGGAAGCCAGGAAAGATAGGCGGGGGGTGAGTGTCTTCCCTGACCCTGACAGCACAGAGGGCAGTGGGTGAAAAACACGCTGCACAGCTTGCTCAGAGGTTTTCTGCTCACGCCCCTGCAGGAGGACATAGGTAGCTTAGCCATTTATTTCCCAGGCTGCTAGACCAAATTACTTGATTTCCACCTCAGATTCTCCATTTTAAAACCGCAACTGCCGGTACATGGCTCCTGGTAGATGGGTGAAGGCTCACCGAATGCTTACAGGAGCTGCAGGGGTACACAGGGATGAGCCACTCAGACTCCTCCCCTTGTGGCAGCACCGAGGGATGAGCAGCACCCGCAGTAATAAAACGCCCGCTCGCCCGCCCGCGTTACCCTGCACTGATCACCACGTGGAGTAACGGCAGCGGGCCACCTAACGCTTGCGGTGTGCCGCAGCCGCGCAAGGGCGCGATCCCATACCGCAGACCCCCGCCCCGCGCTGGCGCGGTCCCTGCGCAGGGGTTCGCCGGCAGCAGGTACAAGCAATCCAGCACTGCGGGCCGGTGCGAGCGGCACAGGCAGCGCCGGGGCAGAGCGGGCGGGCCGTATTGAAACCGGTTTCTAGAGGGACGCAAGACAAACCGGAGCAGCGCCCGGTGAATGGTTCGGGGCCGGGGCGGCCGCATCCTCCGGCCGGTCACACGCACACGGAGGCGCACGCAGGCACTCACGCGATGTTTCCCCCTCGCGGCCCGCTCGCATCCACGCAGAGTGGTGCATTTCCTACCGAAACAGCGATTTTCTCTCTACCTTTTCCTGGTGTGTCCCACATAAACAAATCTGTCGTTTCACTTCACACAGGCCCCATTGGATTCTCAGGAGAGAAGTTTGAAGAGCTTCCAGAAAATGGCAGGTAAGAACAAACACGAATAAAAATGCTGTTCGCCTCAGGCCAGAGCACGCTGGCATGTCCTTATCTGTACCGCTTTGCTGGGATACTGAGGTATTCCTTTTTCAAACTACTGAAATGACTTCATAAAGTGATGCCTTTGAAAACTCTGGTCTCCCCGAACACTGCGTCTGCGTGCCCTCCACTCCACCGCAATGGAAGCAAACCAGCCCCTTGCAGAATTCACCATACTGCATCTGTAAGCTGTGTGTCATCTCCAGCCACTGAGCTACCTGGTTGCTAAGTGTTAGTGGGAACAGCAAGGAGGTAGCTGCTGTTCATATTAGAGTAAGGTACGGAGCAGGGGTTTAAGTCATTTATACACATTTCAAATATATGATAGCATTTGATCACAAATGTTAGTAGTGTTTTGGCAAAGCTGTTGTTTCACAGATCTGTGCACACTGGAGAAATAATCACCCCTTATAACCCCTAATAACTTGGGTTTAAAATGATGTATTTTTTTCTTTGAGCATTCAGCTCAAGTTCTATCATCTCTGACACCTTAAACTTGCCTGTCACCCCCGTGGCACTCTGGGCCATTCAGCTTCTGCATCCCCTGGGGAAACTGAACTTAAGAGATCCCCGAGTTTCCCTGTTGGCAGTCAGGAAGCAAGAGCCGTGTGTTTTGCAGCAGATCCTGTCATTTTCAATAGTTTCTGGAATCGCAGCACAAGCTGGGATCCACGTGACTGGGAAGCAGCTCTGTGGAGAGGGACCTGGGGGCCCTGATGGATAAGCGCAATGTATGCGAGTGAACAGTGTGCTGCTGTGGCAAAGAAAGCCAACAGGATGCTGGGTTGCATCAACAAGGGCATCACCAGCAGACATCAAGAAGTCATCATCGCACTCAGTGCTTGTCAGGTCACACCTGGAATGCTGTTTTCAGTTTTGGTTTTGTTATGCAAGAAAGATGTGAACAAGATTGGGAAGCCTTCCATGTGAGGAAAGCCTGACAGAACTGGGTTTGTACAGCCTTGGGGAAAGAAATTTCAGGGGATACTTTGTCCCCATGTTTCAGTAGTTAAAGGGTGGCTACAAAGAAGATGGAAACTCCCTTTTTACAAGGAGTCCCATGGAAAAAAAAATGAGAGGTAATGGACATAGGCTATTCCCAGGGAAATTCCAGTTGGACACAAGAGAAAAATTTTTCACAATAAGAATAATCAGCCATTGGAATAATCTCCCCAGGAAAGTGGTGGATTCCCCAGCACTGGATACTTCTAAGATTCAGCTAGACAGGGTGCTGGGACATCTTGTTGAGACCATGCTTTTGCCAAGAAAGGTTGAACCAGATGATCCCCAAGGTCCCTTCCAACCTCATATTCTGTGATTCTATGATTCCCCTCTCTGAAGTGTTTATGTATAAACAACTACTACCCCATAAAAGTATTTCACCCTTCTCCTGTGATCAGTGATGAATGTTTTTCTTTTGTTAGAGAGTTAGTAAAATCAAATGGCCTACATACAATTAAAATGTTGACACCTTCTTGTATCAGTTGAAGAGGCTCCATCCCAACATACCCATCTTGCCACTCAGCTTACCCTAAATCCACTTTCTCAGTATTTTGAGGTACACTAGACAGCTCACTCACACATCTAAGAAAAGATCACATTGTTTTCTAGTGAGTCGCTGTGATGATGCTGAAGTGGGATAGCAGCATCTTAAACTTCTGTCCTGAGGCTGTCATTTGCACGTCACTGAAATGGAAGATGAGAGGATCTCACATTGCAGCAGGAAGATGCTCTTAGCTTGCAACAGTTGTTTCCACAGCATTTTCAGGGAATCTAAGCTGGCACTGCATTGATCCCAGCCCACCCCTCACACTTGCACTGTAGCTCGTCTGACCCAGCCTAGGGAGCTAAACCAGTGACAATTTGGTTGTTTGGGGTTTTTTCTGTTGTTGGGCAAGTGTTTCTGGGAGGTAGTGGAATAAGATAAATAGAAACACTGACTAAGTAGGAGGGACTGGGTTCTGCTGATGTAGGACAGCATGACCTGCTATAGAAACGCACCGACTGTCCACTGAGTTCTATGCCCAGTGCAGCACAGAATTGCTGGGTTGAGGGCATTCACTGATTAGTTCCTCATGAGTCACTCATTGCTACCAAGTAGGAGTCAAATGCTGCCACTGTCATTCTGTTTTTGCTACTTTTATGCTGCTTAGGAAACACAGTACAGAAAAATGAAGGACCAGGCCCTGGCTCCACAAACTGCTTCATAACTGCCTCCTATACTCAAAGATAACTTCTGGTTTTCTTTCTGCCTCCAGGGAGAAAAGTCCTGATAGTCTATGCACATCAAGAACCCAAGTCTTTCAATGGATCTTTGAAGAGGGTTGCTGTGGAAGAACTGAGCAAGCAGGGCTGCAGTGTCACAGTGTCTGATTTATATGCAATGCAGTTTGAACCAAGAGCAACAAGAAATGACATTGTTGGTGAGACTAGCCAAAATACACTTTTTTAAGCAATAATGACAAGACAAACTTTCACCTTGTCTATGCTGCTGAATTAACAGTCCAGAACTATGCTGTTAGGTACGATCCCCAAAATAGTTGCTATTATTTTCTACAAATATCCCTCAACTATCAAGACCCAGCTTTTAATTTTCTATTAGCATTGACTAAGAAACATGAGTGCAAGAACCCAACACATATCATCTTCATTAAAATAAACCCAATCAGTAGAAATGGCCTCTCAATCAGAAAAATTAAATATCTGTATAGTACAAATTTGTAAAGAGTTTTGCCTTCAGACTAAAGTGAATGAGGAAAAATGCTATTTTTACACTATGCAGTGAGCTGCAGAGATGTTCTAAGAATGACCTTTTCTTAACAAATAATGCTACAGATACTTCCTGTAAATTAGATCAGGCTTGCATTTTTGAGTTGTTTTGGCACCTCTGGACTTCCTTGGTTGTATATGATTACTAGATTACTATATGTATATAGATTACTGTATGTATATGATTACTAGGAATTACTAGAAATCCCAGTTGGGATTTGAGAAAGACAGTTATGCTGTTGTTAGGCTTATGTGGTGTTTTCACTGTGCTCTTACTAGTGCTTACTCTTAGTATTTTTCCAGGTTAGGAAAGCCATGACATAATCTGCAACAGCTGAAGTTTTCTTTAAAAGAAGAACCAAAAAGAAATGGCCCAGGTTCACTGCAAGCACTGGCAAAAGCGAGAAGAAAATTATTAATGACCAGACATAAGCATTTCTAAAATTCCACTCCTGAATATGAACCTTGTCTCATAATGACATTTTTGAGAAGGAAAAATGCATTAACATGTGACCACAATCTATTGCTTAAGTCCATTTCTCATGGGTGAGAAATGCCATCAGATACCATTATATGACTTCTTAGAGTATAGCTGATGATGCTACTCTGCTAGTTCATGAGGCCTTTCATTGCTAGAGGTTAATGATGTACTAGTTGATTTGCAGAATGGATGTACATAACTGATTCAGACACACCTGAACTGAGCTGAGTGCAGTGGACTCAGCAGAGCTGGCCAGTACTGGTTCCCCAGCCCTGGCTGAGTTTCCCAGCCACAGAGGCTGAAAAGCAGCTACATAGTGCTTGTGACTGAATGGTGGTTTCAGTAATCTCTAATGCAGGGGCAGAGCAATTAGCAAAATTCTCTTAAATCATCCACATGCATCACCCGAATCTTGAGCCAAGCTTAGGTCTTCTTATTGCACGTCATATGTTGCTACAGAAAGGCAAAAGTTTTAGTACCCTCAGATACTGCATTCCACTTTAAAACCGAATCACCATCAGCTGTGCTGATATCCACCCAAAAACAAAACAAAAAAACCCACACCAACAAACCCCCCAAAAACGAGAACCTGGAGACTGCAATGTATATTTAATTCTTATATGGCTGTGATGCTAGAAACAGGGCCAGGAATGACTCATCAATTCTACCCACAGGCTGTTTGCACAACTCAGAAGAGTTCAATTATGGCCTGGAAACACTGGAGGCTTACAAGAGAGGAGGTTTGTCCAGCGATCTCATTGAAGAGCAAAAGAAGGTGCAGGAAGCAGACCTAATGATTTTTCAGGTCATTATTTTAAATTGTGTAAGAAGACTTCAGCTGTAATGTAACACGGTTGAACAAAAGAAAAGCAATAGTAAGTGAAAATATTATAGGATTTTTCAGGGACACTAACTCTATCCAGAGTAAAAAGAGGCAGTAACTCTACCATCAACACAATCTGTATCCAGCATAGCAATTTTAAGTTGTCAGGTTTTTCTGATAGCATGTGAATTTTGGAAAATATAAAAAAAAAAAACAAACCAACAGATCATGTGTAAGTATTGTTCATGCTAGCACAGTATGAATTTTTCACACAAATAATGGCTCCACAGTGACATTTTTGAGGAGAAGGAAGGCACCTGAAGTTAGAACATTAAAATACATGAATAAAATTCACAGCAGTGCTTCATTTAAAAATTAATACTCAAAGTTAGTCTAATTGCATAGGTTTTGTGAAGACTGGTCCTCACACTACCTGCACTCCAAAACCGGTGCATAGAGCAGCTTCAGACCAGAAACTACGGAGTGCAAAAGCATAGAATCACAGACTGGTTTGGGTTGAAAGGGACTCTAAAGCTCATTCTAGTTCCAAGCCCCCTGCCATGTGCAGGGACACCTTTCAATAGACCAGGTTGTTCAAAGCCTCATCCAACCCAGACTTTCAGGGATGGGGCAGTCAGCTTCTGTGGGCAACCTGTTCCTGTGCCTCATCATCCTCACAGGAATAATTTTTTCCTAATGTTTAACAAAACTATAATTCTCAATATGAGAATCATATCATACTATCACGCAGTCTGATACTATTCCATTGTCTTGGAGCTCACACAAAGCAAACACAGATCTACACTCAGAAATATGTGTAAGGGTTTAAGGCAGCAATACTGAGTTATAGGTTTAGAATATGGTATCAGTCACCAGACCAGAAGATTTTGGATTAAACACTTTATCTCTAAGAACAGTACATTAACAAATACAGATCAGTAGTACAGTTATCCGGGTCATTACAACAGCAAATGCAGTAATTCAGTAATTCAGTAGTAGGTTGAAACAATAGCAAATCTAGCAACTCCTCAATAATGTTCCTTTTGCATTTCAACAATAGGAGACACAATTCTGTACAGTCTTGAGTTTAAATTAAATGGCACCTTCCCGTTTCATCATATTCCAACTTTAGTTTGTGTGTAAGTCCTCAACATCTGCTGTGGTGCTAGCCTGCTACAGATGCTCAGGTATGCACCTGAGACTACAACAGAGAGAAAGCACTTCAGTTATTTTTGCCAAGCACAGTTACTGCCTCTGTTCACTGACAGCTGCAAGAAGGCATGTATGAGACCTGAACAGATTAATTGAATAGGATTCGGCCTGTACACCAGGCCTAAGGATGGCTCAGACTCTGTGCTAACAAAGTAATTACTTTTTTCAATAGTTTCCCTTGTACTGGTTCAGCATGCCAGCAATCATGAAGGGCTGGATGGACAGAGTCTTGGTCCAAGGATTTGCTCATGAATTCCCAAACTGTTACGATTCTGGTTTGCTCAAGGTATGTTTTTGAGATCATTTTATTGAGTTCAAGATTTGCACAACAGTCTTGAGAGCATTGGTTTTACTTTTCCGTTATGTTTGTAGAAAGCTCTCACTTTATGTGGTCCTGAAATAATGCTTTGGTTGAATAACTTTCTGGCTTGTTAAAACTGTCTGAAAGGGAGTACATTATGGAGAATGCAGTGGTCCCTAAAGATTTAATTCATCTAGAGGTTTTGAGTTGGCCTACAAAACAGTCTTTATAATTTTGTAGGTTTATCAGAGGGCACTGGGATGGCCTACAGCTTGCAGGCAGTGTAAACTGATCCATTTCCTAAAACTATATTCTCTCATTCTTCCTACCACTTTAAGAATGCACCAGTCTGTAATAAGTGACAGAATAGGTGATAAGACCCTGTTCTTGGATTAGATGCCAAAGGTTGAAATAAAACTATGAAGCTTAATCAGAAACCTGAAATACCCAGTGCATAAGCCCCTGTTCCAGTTACCTCCTTCTAACCTTTTCTTCTCTGTAGCTCATAAATTAGGCAAGATCAGTACCTCTGAATGACAACTCATACATTTTTTAACTCCCAATGACACTGGGAATATTCCTGGAAAATTTTGTCCCACTGTCTGATGGATCTTATTTGGTAACCACTGCAGCATCCAGAAACAGCCAATATTAATTTCACATTTATGTTTGCTACATATTAATCCCTGTAATTTCTGACCATCTTAAAAATTCCAAACATTTCAGGTTGTTTAAATTTCAGAAATGGCTGCCTGAGATGATAGCTGCAAGCTGTGTGCAGGCTCAACGCAGTTCAGATACTGCACTGGAAATGTGTTATTTCAGTTAAGGAAGCTAAAATTGAGAGGAGAGAAACCAAGCATAAGCCTATGGCTAATACCATAGTTACAGAAGCACAAGAAAGACAGGGGTTTAGAACACCTGAGGAATAATTTATTCTACAGTTATTCCTTGGCAAGTGACAAGCAAGCCCAAGGTTTGAAGGAGGACTATAGCATTCCATTTCTGCATTCAGGAAGGACAGGAATAAAGAAATTCTTGGTAGTAGAGTGATTTTCAGGCACAATTTTCCAAACATTGCACAGGGGAGAACAAGGATTAGCCCTGCTTCATATATGGGTGTCAGATATTAATTGCTTTTTTCTTTAACCTGTCTCTGCCCAAAGCCCTGACACATAGTGCACTGTGTAACTGTATGCTCTCGCAGCCCAGAAAGCAACTGTACCCTGGGATGCATCAAAAGGAGCGTGACCAGCAGGTCGAAGGAGGTGATCCCGCCCCTCTCCTCTGCTCTCGTGAGACCTCACCTGGAGTATTGTGTGCAGTTCTGGTGTCCTCAGCACAAAAAGGACATGGAGCTGTTGGAACAAGTCCAGAGGAGGGCCACGAGGATGATCAGGGGACTGGAGCATTTCCCATACGAAGACAGGCTGGGAAAGTTGGGGCTGTTCAGCCTGAGGAAGAGAAGGCTGAGTGGAGACCTCTTAGCAGCCTTCCAGTATCTGAAGGTGGCCTATAGGGATGCTGGGGAGGGACTCTTCATTAGGGACTGTAGTGATAGGACAAGGGGTAACGGATTCAAACTTAGACAGGGGAGGTTTAGATTGGATCTAAGGAAGAAATTCTTTCCTGTTAGTGTGGTGAGGCACTGGAATGGGTTGCCCAAGGAAGTTGTGAATGCTCCATCCCTGGTGGTGTTCAAGGCCAGGTTGGACAAAGCCTTGGGTGACATGGTTTAGTGTGAGGTGTCCCTGCTTATGGCAGGGGGGTTGGAACTAGATGATCTTAAGGTCCTTTCCAGTCCTAACAATTCTATGATTCTAATCTTAGCCTCAGAGCTGCCACTACATATAAGGTTTGGGAAGGAAAGGACACCACCTCCTCTAAAAATTTATGCTGCCTAGGTTCTCCTGAATATCTCTTGAACTAGTCAGCCTAACTCAAGCTCTACTTTCTTAATTCTAGAACAAATTAGCCCTGTTTTCTTTCACCACTGGAGGAAGCAAAGAGATGTATGCAAAAGGAAGTATCAATGGCGATATTCGCTATCTCCTGTGGCCCATGCAGGTATAATATATGAATATTTGGTTGTTATTTGCCTTAATTTTTATTATTACAATTATTTTAATGTTGCATTATTGTTTATTTTATGTGAAATATAATATAATCAAAAATAATTAGCTTGTCAGTTCCAAGCACCTGTAGGTTCCGAATCAGGCCCTAACATCCTCAGATTACTTTAAAAGTCCACAGTTTTAAGTCTGTTTTCTTCCCCTTCCTCCAGACTGGAACGTGGAGAAAGCCTGTACTGCTTGCCGTGAAAATTTCTCTGGTGTTACAGGATTTCCTTCCACCCTAGTGCGCAGGATTTATTTTCAACATAGCTTCCTGATTCATGTAGGATACAGAGCAGGAAGGGAGTCATACATTTTCCTGGCATTAATAATCAGCATACAAAAGTCAGCATACCTGTTATTGTTGCTACTTTCACCAGAAGTAGCAAGCATGCTTTGAGAGATTTAGGTGGTAAGGCACATCGTGCTAGCTACTTCTTCATACAGTACCACAGATGTGGTTGAATTCTTTGGTCTCCTACCCATTGTCATTTCCAGCTGCTTGCCCTTTTGATACTACCTAGCTGCAGAGCTTGCAAGCCAATATGACAACTTGAAACATAACTGTAAATTCAGGAATACACAGATGGAAAATGGCAAGGCAAGCTGATTTGAAAGGCACTAACCTTCGTTAAGTATCATTTGGCTAAGCCAGAGGCAAAACATTAGAAAACAATGCTTAGAAATAGACAAGAGATACCCTGCAGTTCAGGAACAATCTGTGGGGATTCAAGCAGTACAACAACCTTTAGGCTGTCTCTGATCCTTGCAAGTTTAACAGCATATAGCAGATGAAGAAAATAGTTCTGTGGGTTTAATAGCACTTAAAGATAAGTTCTACGGAGCAGAATAAATGAAGTTGATTTCACTTTTCAGTGCATTGTATGTCATTTTGCTTAATTCCTAGCTTTCAATAATGACTGCCAGGATAGGTAATAAACTCTTGCAGTTTATTTCCCTTCTCCTGATAAATACACAGGTTTAGAAAATGTGCCTTATATTGGGTCAGAGAAATAGTTTCCATTTTTTATCTTCCACATGCATGAATTACAAGTGAAAGACTATTTACTGAGTTACTTATATAATATTATTTATTAAAGAATTGAGGCATTTCCTTCTTTGCTTTGAGTCCAGCATGGAATTATGCACTTCTGTGGTGTCAAAGTCCTTGCACCTCACATCTGCTTCGCTTCGGAGTATGTCTCTGAAGAGAAGAGGAAAGACATGTTGACTGCCTGGGCCCAGCGTCTGAGGACTCTTTGGAAGGAAGAGCCCATAATCTGCTCTCCTGAGTGGTATTTCAAGTAATGTTCTGGTCCAAGACTACAGAGACATTTTCTTATCTCCATTCTTTTTGGTACTTTATCTCAATATCTGAATGCTAATCTCATAATTCAAATATATTTTAAGTATCTTGAGTACTATAGCTGACAGCTTAACTGACAATATAACATTCCTTTTCACTGATTCCTGAGGGATTCTCTTCAACGAAGAGAAACTCTTTGAATAAGTGAAAAATGAAGTGAAAAACTTTTTGTGAGGAATTATCCTTGCTCATATAGAGTGACATCCTGCCTACAAGAGGTTGATAACACAAGTGGTATTTAATTACAGATTGTACTGTTGCTTCTTACAAATCAATACATTTCAGCTTTAAATAAACTAGTTTTGTACCAGATGCCACTTTTTTCTTATTTGCCAGGGAATATGCTGCCCATACTCAACCTTGTTATGGTGAATCCTATTCTTTTAAAGGAGGGCTCTACACTTGTGTCTTTGAGTTATGAAGTGAGATCATGAGTAATGGAAAAGGATGTACAGTTGCACAGTGACATAGCTGGTAAAGCCTTGTGGACAGCCTTAGGCTTTTCCATGTATTTACAAAGCAATATTAAAGCTATAACAGATAGAGAAAAGAAGAAAAACAAATACAAATCTCATATAGCAGTATGCATGTGTTGCCTTTCTGTACAGAATGCAGCTCCCATTTGTAAAGTACGTAGTTCTCTAAAATCAAAGGGATTTCTCTGTTTTTCTTACTCTAAGTAAAGACAAAAAGGAATCCTATCTGTTTTCTGCCATTTCACACCAGGCAGTATTGCTGTTTGTGTCTGGAGGGTTGGGTACATCCCATCCGTCATTACATGGGCCTCCTCAGAGATCTCCAGCACTGGCAGTTGGCAAGGCAGAACACATATCCAAAAACCTGCAGGAGAACTGTGTGTCTATGAGCCAGGATCTAGTGGGACAAAATGGTGGTCTGGCTCTTAACATCCACGTATCCATCCATGGCGTTCCTGCCTATGGCAGGGGAGCTGGAACTAAATGATCCTAAGGTCCTTTCCAATCCTAACTATTCTATGATTTTATGACTTTTACTTTAAACTTTCATGGAATTATTTTTGTCCTTGAGAGCTGTTAACCCTTTTTGTGCATATGGCAAAGAGTGGGTTTCTCACTTGCTGACACTACTTCTTACTTTGATCAGCTTACCCAACAGCTGTCTTTGCAATTTGATATTAAAAGAATATGGCTGGAATAAGAAACAGTCTTTTGAGTCACTGTCAAATGACATTTTGGCCTCTGCATGAGAGCATGCATCTGCCATACATTCTTCGTAGCAGCCTTGTCATGCCCCACTCTCATGTTTCTTTAAGGGATGTCTGGGTAGTAAACATGCCCAGATTCTGGAGTGGCAATGTAAACTGATACATCAGGCTGGGAATTGCTACCACAGGAATTATTCTGTGGTAGAAATAGGGAGAGTCACATATTCCTGTTTGTCACCCTATGAAGGGCCACCTCTGGCAGAGACAGGCCCTGCAACTGGTGCTGGTCTGAACTGTTGCGGATGTGTGTCTTCAGATTACGCAAGTAAGGAATTTGCTTTGTCTCAACCCTTTCACAGGAAAAAGAAAGTGAAAGGGAATAACATGGAAAATATTACGCATGTAAGTTGCAGAGAAAGCAGATTCCTGCCTAGAAGACTTAAGAAAGCAACTTCAAGTTACCTGAAGAGAAATCAAAGAACAAAATGAAATATTAAAATTTTATAGGAGAGGAATCACCCTTATGTTCACTGTGCTCTGTTTCCAGTCTGCTGAAGAAAGAGGGAAGTGGATATGAAAGCAGAGGTTGCAACTGTCAAACCAAATGTTACTGTATTGGATCAGTCACAGAGCTTAGTGGGTTTAACTGTTAGATGAAGGATCTCAGACTAACTATATGATGAAGATACACTTCTTGACACTATTTGGCAGATGTATACTAGATCTCACACACAGTAGTATTAAATGCCTGTATTAGACTCATATTTGTGATGTAAGCATACAAGCGTGGGTGTGCTGGGTCACAACAAGGATCTTCCAACCCCAAATTTTTTTCTCCATGGTGGTTATAGGCCAGGAAGAGCAAGTGCTTCCCTTTTCTAGGTTCTAATTACATTTAATTAGGGAGATTTCCTGAGAGAAGAACATATATAGAAAAATATAAAGAAAACCAACTTAAACCACAACACCAAGCCAAATAGATTCCTCCTCTGAATTTTGTTCAGTCTTCCCTTGAAGCAGACAAAGTTCAGGAGGTCTGCTTTTTCCTTGCATGAAGCATTGGAGTGTGAAGGGATCCTGGGAAGGATAAAGCACGTGGTTTCTAGCAGCTTCATTTGATTCTTCCCAACATCTGCATGTTGCACATCTTTTTTTTTTTCCCCATTAGAATTCTACGTATTTACATCGTATTTACATTGTATTTACATTTTTTTCTGTCAGTTTTAATGGGATGGCTGAGATTTTTAGTATAAAGTGAGTGAAAGCTTGGTTGAGATTAGTGAAAGTTTCAGTTAAAGTAAACAACAAAGTAATGGGTTTATTTTATTTTCATTAATACTAAAATTGAAAACTTCTGTTGACAAAAAGGCATTATTGTGAAAAGCATTAAAATTGTACTGGCCTTATCGGATAAGCTTCCCAATCAGAATTAAGAGATTCCTCCATAAATCCAGATTGTATTTTTTTTGATCAGTTTATTTTCCCTATTCATTTTGAGAAGGAATGCCATTACTGGTAACACTGACCCTTACCAACAGATAAATGCCAATTTCTGTCCTTTTTTTTGGCTAGTAGCTTGTGACAAATCACCACCAAATGACACTGAAACCTTTTTAACTATGCAATTCTTATCAGTTTAGATGCCTTCCTGCCTTCAGCCACATGCACAATGCAAAGCTCAAAAGCTTTGAAGCACCAAACCAACATCACTAAAAAAAAAACCAAAAAAAAACCAAAAAAAACCAAACCATCCAAACCAAAAACCCAAAACAAACAAACAAAAAAAACCCAAACCAAACAAACCAAACCAAAACAAAACAAAAAAAAAAAAACAAACTCAGAAGTAAAATGTTCTCAAAAGATTTCTGTAATGCTTGGGATTGCAACAGAGGACCAAATCTGCATGATCAGCCCAGCAGAGATACTACATCTGCGTTTGCATTTGCTTTATTTAGTAGACAAACATCCCAGATTCTCTGGACTTCAGGTTTAACAGCACCCTCTTTCCAATAGCTCATGATGTGGATGGACATGAAATGTCTGTATTCAAACAACAACGAGCTCGGCTTGGCAATTCAGCATAGCCATCCTGAGTCTCCTTATTACAATAGGTGTGATCAACCCTTACATTTGGAGCTGTTAGAGCATTAAACTCCTGTTCTGGCTCATTAACAGCTGATCCAGAATCTGTGGTTAATGGGGATGCACTGAGCACAAACCAGGTCTATGCCAATGTAACTTTTCAGAGTGGAAATGATTGCACTCAGCATTTTTTTAAAGACTTTTCCTGGACAGAAACTGTTTGTTCAGTTTGTCTGAAGTGCAGAAAGCTGTTTCTCATCTGTCTTTCCAAAGATGCACTCACCACAAAGCTGGAAGGTAGAAGCCACAAGTGAACATGGGGGCCAGCAGAAGCCAGAAATCAGACTGTGTCTTCCTGTGGAAGAACAGATCAGGGTACTTGCGTGATTTAGAAATTCAGGTATTATCTTGCTGACCATCATAGGGAGAAATAAAGGATGAGTTCTGTACCTGGAGAGGGCCAGAGCCCCAGGATATGCTGGCATTACACACCAGTGAACCCATGTAAATCATAAAGGCCTCATAGTATTAAACGGCATGCCTTTGCTTGCTAATGTTCTGTTTGTATGTGGCAGGAATAGGACAGGTGCAAATGGCCTCAGACATCCTCCACAGCTGAGGAACCCTATTCATGAAATCCACCATGGATTAAAGCTAATTCAGCATTGACTCAGCTCCAGAGCTGGGAACATCCTGTTGTGAGGAAACACTCCTCCCTGCCCGGCGCAGATCAGCTTGCTTCTTTCAGATCTATGACAGTCTGAAGTACCAGTTTACACTAGGAGACAGGACCACCCGCCTGGACCACTTTTCCTTTCATCATTCTCGGGCATGTCCTACAGCTTTAGAAAGGATGCCTCCCCTAAACACAATCTGTGGTCTGCTGTTGCATTCCCACACGGATCTGCTGACACAGCTATTCTGATAGCGCCTGGTAGTACTGAGCCATGAACTCCACAGCGTCCGCAAAGCACAGTGGGGGGAAACACCAGAATTTTCCAGAATGGGAAAGGTCACAGCAAAGAGAGTGGGTACTCATCATCATCATTATTCCACTGGAGGAAAAGCAAAGGGATCAGTCTTACATAAAGAAGCTGTATTAGCCCTTATTTCTATATTAGAACAGCTTTCCTAAAGAAAATTAAATAGAGTGTTAGTCAGCTACAGAATATTCTTTGCTGTTAAGGCAATGGCAAAGTTCATAAAATCTGTCAGAGATGCCCTAGACACACAAGACTCTGCAGCACGGACGGGTGCACAGTACTCCCTTTAGGTTAGGTATTTCTGCAGCTGTCCCCAGGACTGTTATCCTGCCTCCATCCTTACTGAACAAAAATCTGCCTCTTGGGCACCAATATGGCAGCAAGGAAACGCATTGCCACTACCCACCAAATTCGGTGCCGGTAACGCTGCCAAGCTTACACCATTCATAGTCTTGCATCACACTCTAGAGGGGCGATGGGCGGGGGGGGGAACAGACTCCTCATACGCGCCGGCGGCTCCTTAGCTAGCCGGGGTGGGGGGAGAGGGAGCGGAAAGAGGGAGGCGCTGGGTACGCCCTGCCATTCCGCCGGGTGACGGGACAGCGCCAGGTAGCTCAGGTTTTTGCAGCCGCGGCTCTTCCGCCGTGCCTTGAAGCCTTCCGAATTCCTCCGGTAAGAGCAGCGCTGCCGGGCGGGACCGCAGGGGGGGCGGGCCGATCACGGTTTGCTCCGCCCGTGGCGGCAGGCGCTCACGGGCTCAGAGCGCACACGGAGAGGCGGCAGGGCGGAGGAGAGGAGTGCACAGCTACAGTAAGGCACCGCGGGCCGCGGAAGGGGGACCTGGGCTGCTTCACTTCGTGTTACAAAGCAGACACCGTTGCGGGGTCCGGGTCTCAGGGGAGCTGCCGGGCCCCGGGACGAGGTGGCCCGGCAGGGTTGCGGCGAATCCCGTTTTCCGGTGTTGGGGAGGGTCACTTGTCCGCGGGGAAAATCTCCGCGCCACGGAGAAGCCGCCGGGGCGCAGTGACGGGAAGCGACCCGGCGAGGGAGGGTGCGCGCAAGGGGAGGCGGCTTGGCGCAGAAAGCCTCCAGGAAGAGAACGGCGGCAGGTCGGTTTCGCCGGGGAGGAACTAGAACGGAGAAGACCCGCGGTTGGGATTTCCCTGTCCCGCGTTGCCAGCCGCGGCGAGCGGGTGCGTTTGTCCGCCCAGCGCGAATGGGGCTGCCGGGACCGAGCGGACGTGGGGGGTGGGGGGGTGGCCGTGGGAGGAAGGAGCAGCGCTTCCCTCCCGCGTTCTGCCTCAGTCGTAGCCGGACGAGGAGGCTCTGACACGGCAGCCCGCTCTGGGTGCCGCACACGAACACACGGCTTTCTAAAACCAGAACCGACTGTGCCACACCGATACCGGTGCGAGCCGCTGCGCAGACCCCTTCTTTCCCTTTTCACCCTCTCTCGTGTTTCCGGGTTTGGCTTGGCCTCTCCTCGCGTTCGCACGGGATCGGTTCTGTAACCTGCTGCTGATCGGTGCCTTTTTCTTTTTTTTAACCCAAAAGGGGGGGAAAAAAAAGCCACCACAAAAACCACAAAACCCCACAACCCTCAGTGAAAAGATGCAGCAGAACCTGAGCGGATGGGAAAGGTTTAGGTGGAGTTGGTGACTTACAGCAACAGAGTTGAGATGTACTAAAGCTTTTCAAATGTGTTCCCTGCGTGCACTATTTTTGTCCTTATCCTTCTGTTTAGTTCCCATTACCCGTACCGGCCATACCAGCTTTGGTTCCTGTTTGTTATTCCCTTCCTTCCCCGATTGATAACTGAGTGGCCACAAGTTCTGGTGCTTGGAAACTCGTTCACTTTCTCCAGTTATACCGTGTAACATCTCTCAAGAACTTCCGTGCTGTGTCACTAGACCAAAAGGGCTGCAATTACTGCTTGATCTTTTTTGTATGATCATGCTAACATGCTCAGTAATCCTCCTTAACCATGCAGGCAAGACAAGATCCGCAGCAGATCAGTGCATTACAACACAGCAAACTGCCCAGGAATCAGGTGCAGTGCGACCTAATGACAGGACATGATTCTGGAGAGTTTATGTGGCCTTTGGAGGTTAGAGAACATAACCACAGTGTTAAAAAGAAAAATGCCACAAACCCACTTAATGCGTTTTTAGGCCTCTCTACAGGAAGTCTAAACATGTTAGTGAGCAAAACTCCACATACATTAAAGGGCAAATATCCATCTCTTCTAGCAGCCATATTCCCATGATACATGTTGGCACTTGTTAAATATGAACTCACATTAATACAGATGTTCTGAACACTATTTTAAAAAATGGTTTATAATCAGTCAAGTATACAGGTTAGAGCAACATCGTAGAACACAAAGCCCTAGAAATAAGGTCAGGCTAAACCCAAATCTCGTAAGAACCATTACGTATCTTTGTTTTTCTTACCAACAGATATGTAATGTCTGCATGCGATGGTGTATCCTAAGTACATGAGGATACATTTGAATTACCATGTATCTCAATAAAAAGCAGTAAGCTTAGAATGAACAGGAGTCTTTGAGCTTCCCTGGCTAGAGACTGCTATCCTGTGATATCTATCAATAAAAACCTTTGGGTTTGAAATAAGTCTTAAGATCAAAAAGCTTCTACTTAGAGTACCTCACTATTCAATAATGACCAAAAAAAAAAGAGTGTCATCTTAATGGTAGAGCATGCCCAAGGAGGAGGGTCCCATCCTACCTTATAAGAAAATTCCCTCTCTTGAAAGTTAACCAGCTCATTTCAGCAGATATTTTTTGATTTCAGAAGTTATTGCTGCTTCTGAATTTCTGAGCGTTCTGATTACAGTGATTAAGTACTGCTTGGTAGGAACAGGTAGTAGCAATATAAATAGGAACAAGGTCCTATATTGCAGTTTAAGGGATGGATGGGTTTTGTCATGTTATGTAGTATTGAACGGCAACCTCAAGCCATCAATGTTTTAATGAAACTTTAGAGCTTCATCATTCAAAAAACACACATCTAATTTGCATTTACAACAAAGGCATGTGCAATTCCTACTACCTATATGCATAATTACTGTTAGCATGAAAAAGCTACATAGATATGTGACTTTGAACCAACTATTGAAAGTGAGACAACAGACAAAGAAGCAAGATACTAGCTGATGCCATCTTTAAGCCTCACAACTGAATTCTGGCACCCATCCCAATCACACAACAGTCAGTAGCACCACCCCAAGAAAGCTGGAGAACCATCAGCAGAAACTTCCAGAGACAAAAAGCTCACCAATGAGAGTAGCAGTAAATGTTCTTGACAGTACCATGAGTCACTTGCTGCACAGCTATGAAGGAACTTGACAAAAAAAACCCCAACAAAAAACAAAAACCAAACAATCCCCCCCTCCTCCCCAAAAAACCAAAGCAAAACCAAACCCACAAGCAAAGCACAAGAGTCTCCTCTCTGCTAACAACTATTGGGCACAGCAGAGCTTACCTTTTTACTAAATGAACGCAGCCATATCCTTGCTCCTGTGCTCATAACACAGGCTAGCACTCCAGCAAACCTGAATCTACTTCCTTTGAAAGCCAGTAAAGCCGAAGAAGAAAACTCTGAAAAGAACACACTGCCTGTCTATGCAACAACAGCTCATAGGGTATATGTACACTTGGAAGAGGAAGCTCTTGCTTTCTCTCTTCTACAGATGCAACCTTGTTTGTTTGTTTTTAATTAAGTTTACCCTTTCCTATTTTGGCTTGTCAGTATTGAACTGACCAGACAATTCCCAAATCAGCCCACAAACATCTCTCTTCCTGCAGACACCTACTTTCTATAGACACATTCTCTGCCTCCTCAGCTCCCAGACTCCAGAAAGAGGCTGCAGCTGATACTGATAACAACATTAAGCAACCTTTTCAGTTAGAGACCTGATGATGCAGGTTTACAGTAGTTTACAGGAATTAGCAGTCACCTGTTGGTTTGAAAAAATTGGGAATCCCTTTGCCACGCTATTTACAGCTCTTAACTACCAGAAGAAGCTAATCCACTGTTGCTAGTGCTAGCACTTTGAAACTGTGCCTTTCTACCAGCTCTGTGTACCTGTGTCATAGTCATCCAAGAGGAATGGAAACTGAGCAGCCCTACTCTTGGATTTTGTCTTTTTTCAGCAAACTCTTTCCTTAGCTGATGTAAGGTGCTCAAGGTAAAAGTTCTATGGGGAAAAATAACAGAGCTTGTGGCTTGCACCTGTGCTAGCAAGGCAGCTTGCTGGCATGCGCCAAAAGTACGGGCTGTCTAGCTTTCTTTTAAGGTTTTTCCTCCAGAGAGACATGTTAGGTAAGAGAGCACCACAGCTTTATCAAAGACTTAAAATTATTCTGGCACCCACTGGGGTTTACTTGTCTACCCATTTCATAGGCTCCCACAAGCTCTCTTTCAGTGCACTTAGGAGTTAATACAAGCCTTCATGTTCTTTGTTCCTCTTCTTTTTGAAACATAGGGGAGAATTTGCCTCAAATCCCACCACAATCCTTCCTGGTGCTTGTCTCCTTAGATCCAGACAGCTGTGAAAGTAAGTTTTCCATAGAAGCTGTGTTTTTTGTTTCATTTTCAAGAGAAATCTTTTGTTTCTTTGTTTCAAGCTTCAAGCAAACCTTTACAGCTGATTTTGAAAAGATGCCTAAAAAGTAGCTTACAGTTATACTGGGTGCCTGACAGGCCCATGTTCAGGCAATTTAGGAAATGAGATACCTATCAGAATCATCAGGCACTTCCTGCCTTTGGGACAATAGCCCTTAATTTTTCTGGGTTTCAGTTTTTGCAACTGGGAAGTGTAGTGACAGTACTGATCTATTATGTATTATATGAATAAAACCTATTTATTAACAGCATTTTGAGATCCTCAAGTAAAGAAATGTTTTTACATTTACTTAATGTAAAGGATAAATCTTTGTGATGCTATGAGAGCCATGGCATCTTTGGTTTCAAACTGAGGCCCTTTGTTCATAAGGGTGACCAGAGTATGTATCTGTGTCCCACTCCTTATACAGGCACTTATTTAGTGGAATGGCTAAATGCTTGATAATGACACTTCTTTTTTGTCCTTTATGCTACAGGTCCAGAAGCACTAAGTACTTGATTTTGTTTTAATAGTTAAGCCACAAAGACTGCAAACATGTCTCTGGAAGATATCTGTATGAATACACGGGATTTGTCTAAGAAAAGAAAATTAGATGCTGGAGGATTTGGAACAATTTTTTTATGCCATCACGAGAAATATGGAGATGTGGTATTAAAGAAAGTGTATACAGGACCTGAGCGCACTAAGTAAGTTGCAGATCTTAGATCTGATTTTTGTCTTTCAGTTGGTTTAAGGAAATCTCCAAACTCAATGGGGATAAATCTAAATAAAGTGTAATAATTTCAAATCTTTGGATTATAGAGATACTGTATGGGAGGAAAATACTCTTCAGAGAATATTAGCAAATTCTTGCAAATTTTCCTGTTTTTTTCTCTCACGAGCCAACTTTATAAGTTTAACTCATTGTTCCAGTGAGGTTCCTCTTTTCTATTGCAAGGTTAGCACTACTGTGAGTTGTTAAGAACTGGGGGGGACTCTTGCACACTTAAGGAAATGCAGGAGCTCTGTGGGCGTGTGATATTTTCAAGCTTGCAGATCCATTTTCAATACAGTTGTCCAACTATAGGTGTCCGCTAAGAGCACAACACGCATATGAGCGATCAGCAGGATTCTAACCCCCCATGTATAGTATCAAGAATATAACTCTCTCCCTTGCGAAAAAGCAGAGTGAGCCACACCCTCTGCTTTAATTCAAGGACTGAATCAGCTCTTGATTTCAGTGAATTCAAGTCCCATTGCAGCTCTACTACCTCACAGCTATAGCAGTCCTAAATCTTTCCCATGAGTCATTCACTAGAGAGAGACAAACCCCCATAGAATCAACTAGGTTGGAAAAGACTTTTAAGACCATCAAGTCCATTATGCTCTACTCGTTTGGGTTATGATACTTTCTTTTCCAGCAGAAAGGGAATTAAGAGATTCTAGCAGTTTGCAGACTGCAGTGATAGTTTGGGATGAACACAGTTAAAACGTACAAGCCTGCCAGCTTTATTTTGTGTATTTCTTTCTCCATATGCAGGCTCGTAAGTTTATTATTCCTTAAAGTATTGAATCAAAAATCTTAAGCAAATTTGTAACTGAGCTTAATGCAAACAAACTAATCACTTTCTTCTCTAGTACTACCGAGAAACACAGAGGGAGAAAGCATTAGCAAGGAACACAGTCTCAAGATTTTCTTATATCTTTTTGCCTGATAACAAAAACAAGAGCAACAGTAAAAATACCACCCCTTCTTCTATTTATTATTATCGGTACCATCCTTCTTAACACCATTAGTTAGCTCCCAGCTGTGTATCTGTGACTATCGATGGATTATACTAGGGCCTATACAAAGAGTTAGTCTTTAAATTCATCCTAAACTGGTAATTGTTAGTAAGTGTTATGATCCAGTATGTTAATGGATCCCCCTTAGTATATCCATTTTGAATATGAACAAGAATACCAGCCCTTTGGGAGAGAGATCCGTATAGATCCCTGTACAAGAGGTAGTGAAGTGATTTGATCCTCTTGTCCAAAGCCCTGTCTGATCCCACCCCAGTTCAGGATGCTTACACACTTTCTGAAAAGCAGGCCTTAAAATCAGGCTGAGCGGACAGTCTCTGTGCAAGGCATTTGAGCAGAGACTTAGAGAATATAACCTGGCATGAGCAAAGCTGTATCAATTCAAAACTAGGTTAAGGTGTGGTTCATCTTACAGTGGATCTAGGGATTTTGACATTTATGGCCATCTTTTTCGTTATGAATCAACAGCATTTTCATCCCTGTGTTTTTCTAGCCTAGCATCTAAGTTCAGTGTGATTTCTGTTTTACAGTTGTAAGGCTTCCCTCCTTGAAGAAGGCAGTATTATGCACAGACTGCAGCATGAGCGCGTGGTAAAACTGCTAGGTATCATTTTGGAAGATGGAAACTACTCACTTGTGATGGAGTATGTGCAACGAGGGAACATGATGAAAGTGCTACAGAATGTGAGCAGTGAATTGCTTCATCCCCTGCTCTTCCTTAGGGTTGATACTTGAAAGGGACAGGTTGTTACTGCTACCCCAGAGAATGGAGTCATTAGATTCTCATCCTCCTTTCTGTGTTGGAGCCAGTGGCAGCCTTGTCTTTTCTAGAGACAGCAGAGGACAACTGTGGTTTCTCTGTGTATCACAAAAGAGCAGACTACAGTTACAGGTTCAAAGTTATAGGAGTGTAGAGAATTTGCTAAAGAAAACTGCTTTTGTAAATATGGAGTGACTATAGAATTGTTTTAAATTTAGGTTCAAGAAGGACCTGATTTCTTTTTTACCATGGCTTGTGCAGAAGTACTCTTGGGACTGAGAAAGAAACTTTTTTAAAGACTGTTTTTTAATTTGATGGCTATAATACCATTTCTTGTTAGATAGTACTTGTTCTTTATTTTAGCTCTCGCTGCCTGTGTCAGTGAAAGGGCGTTTCGTGATGGAGATTATAGAAGGAATGCTTTATCTGCATGAGCAAGGCTTCATACACAAAGACCTAAAACCAGAAAACATCCTTGTGGACACAGACTTCCACATTAAGGTACTGGTTAAAATGTAAATGGAGATAGCTGGTGATCTGGGTTGGAAGAACACAGTTTGACTGCACTGGTTAGTTTTCCTGATTGGAAGATGAATTCTTTTGTACTCTAAGAGAACATTGTCAGTGGATCACTGAAGTATGGCAGCTTATTCAGCATCTGAGATCTGCACAATCTTCCTGCAGCTGTTGAGGGTGGGGGAATCACTAATGGTAATAAAAAAAATGAATAATACTGTTGAGAATTGATGAACTACAAAAAAAATACAGCTAGAAAGAAAAAAACCTTTATACACAGAGATTGAAACAAAATAGAATTTCTTATGGATCGGGTCTTTTGTTCTTTATTGCTGTAATTTCTTCTCCTGCCTTTACCTCCTCCTCTTTATTCTTGTCCTTCTTTTGCCTATTACCTTTTACTCTTGTCTCCCTCTTTTTTTCCCTTAGTCATCATTTTTAAATGACAGCCAGCAGCTACAAAAAAAGCAACAGGAGACTACTTCAGAGAATGGTTTATAATCCTGTTCCAAAGCCCTTCTATTAACTTTACTGGGCTTTTGGATCAAGACATATAGATATAGAGCCTACTGCTGAATAAACCTCAGTAGAATTTGCAGCAGTCCTCATCAGATGTCCTGTCTTTGGTCAAGGTGAGTTGCTGAGGTAATCACCCCATTACAGTTTGAAACTATGGAATAAGGTCCTGTGAAGAGCACTCGGTCACTGGTATTTCTCACAAAAAGAAAAAGAAAACCAACCCCCCCCAAAAAAAAAATAAAAACCAACAACAACAAACAAACACAAAATAAAACCCAACCCAGCCCAATCAACCAAACATACTGAACCATCATGGTCTGCTTTAAGTGTAAACTGGATGGGTTCTTTTTTGTTTCAGGTTATATGGACAGGACCAAACTAGGCTATCATCACACTGCATGACAAACTGAACTGGACCTCAGGAATCAGATCAGATCAGACTTAAGGAGCTTGATCAAAAGTATAATTTAAGGCAGTTGTTGTATGATCTATCTGCTTGAATGTATTGCCAATATTTATGAAGGGAAACTGCAAATGTGGGAAGATTTACATAGTATCTTCCTCTAACACAGTAGACCTCCTCTCATTTATAGACATGAACCTGGACTCCTAGCTCCTTAGGAGGATGTCTCTTGCATTTTTCTTTTCCTCTGAATATATGACTTGTAAATTTAGGCCAAAGTTTCAGAAACTCAAAGGGACAATAAGCTAGTTATAGGTGATGAGAGAGTAAAGAAAAGCAAGTTAAAAGTGAGGCAAGGTGCCACCTCAGTATTTTTCACTTCTTTTTTCCTTACATTCATTCATCTTCCTTATAGTCATTCCAAGTGGATTAAATTAATAATGAAGGTTCACCCAATGGCTCTCTATTGGCAATGATACTTCATTTAGGATTTAAAAGAAAAAAAAAAGGCAAATAGTTTATTTTCTTGTTGCATTTTTAGCAGTATTTCATTTTTAGATAAGTTATTTCCAACTATTCATTATCAAATTGAGCAATGCATGAAATACTTGTTTATCGCCTCTTCATCATGGCACTAGCTCTGATGTGTCTCATTTTTCAGATTGCAGATTTTGGTTTTGCGTCCTATAAGAGCTGGAGTCAGCTGTCCCGAGAAGAGACAGGCCGACGGAAGCAGATCAGTAGTGTTTGTCAGTACAGTGGTGGGACTCTTTCCTATATGGCCCCAGAGCATTTAAGCACTATTCACATAAAACCTGGAGAGAAATCAGATGTTTACAGCTTCGGCATAGTGATGTGGGCAATTTTTGCTAACAAAGAGCCATATGAATGTAAGTTACTTCCAAAAGGATGCTATCATAAAATTAAGTTACTAATGTTAAGCATTTAAACTTATAAAATTAAGATTAGTAGATTAAATCACCTATGCCTAAGAACAGTGCCTGTTCTTCACCTCATGGCCAGTAAAAGACATTAGTTGCATCACTGCAGACTTCTAAGCATAGACAAGAACATATAAATTGAAATCCTGGCAGGAGCCCAATCTGTTCACATCCACATGGGCGGGGCATAAACCTGCACTCAGTGGCATAAGTTATAGAAACCTCTGGCAGGCCAAGAATCTTTGGTGTTACTCTTTGGTTAATCATGGAATCTTTGATGTTACTCTTATTTTCTGAGGTGGACTAGTTATGTGTGTTTTTCCTTTTAACAGGAACAGTCACATAGCCAGTTGTCACTTCTCAGCTGTGTGACAAATTTCTCAACTTGCAGTTATGTGCTCATACAGATTAATAGAAGCAGACTGGAATTCCAGAGTAAAATGTTTATCGTTTTGAATGGATATTTTGCCAAATGGCTAAATGTTGCCTGTGTGGCCATCTTTGTGTACCCAGTGCAAAGCATAACTGAGATACAGGTTCTGTAGAGCAGTTACTCTACTTATGCTAGGTATGTCTTAGATATAAAAGTAAATCCATTCATCTTAAAGTAAATCTCTAACCCATGGAAGGTAGGGCAGAGGGTTCAAATTTACTAATGTGAAAGTAGTAGCTGTAACTCGGACATCTTTGAGATCTTTTACATATCCACAAACACACATGGAACTGCTTCATTTTTTCTTTCTTCGCTATTTCTTTTACCTATGGAAAGGTAGCAAAACCCATGATCAGACTTTGATTTCATTTTGCAGATAGTATAAATGATTGTCAGATTCGGTTTGTCGTTGAGCGTGGAAACAGGCCAAACATAGAGGAGATCACTGATAAATGTCCAGTGGAGATTATTCATTTAATGGAACAATGCTGGAAACAGGAGTCAGAGAAACGGCCAACCTTTGCAGGTGAGGCACTGCTTTAGGATTCTTTTTGTGACTTGTCCATCAACAGTTTGTAATGTAGTAAAACAAACTTGAGTGTTTTCCTCTTAAAATACAAGTTTTTGCTTTGAAAACAGAAATACCAATTCACATGCCCAGTAAAGCATGCTCCCTGTACCCCAACTAAAAATGGGATCTGGGCCAACATTTACAGATTTGAGAAATACTCATGAGTGGATGGAGCTAAGATATTTTATACTTGCTGATAATTTGTCTTTAGCATAGTATAATCTTCCTGCTGAAATCTACAGCAAAGCTGACATCAGGGGACATAGTATACCTTGGCTACGACTGAGAAAATCCCCTGTTGAAACTAGCTTCAAAATCCGTCTGGTTTAGCTTTCTGTGAGTAATACAACAGCCTTTGACTAGTTAATCAGCCTTTCTTATAGTCGGATCCCAAAACACTTGTAGTCAGTGAAAGTCTTGCCTGAGGGGGCTGGGAAGGAGACAAACAGTATTCAGCAAATGAGTCAAAATTCTTTTTAACTCCTCTTGCCTCTCCTTTCTGTTTCAATATATAGTGCCAAAAAAAAACCAACCAAAAAATAAAAACCAACAAATAAAACAACCCATAAAACAAAAGCCTCTATGTATAACAGGAAACAGGTTTGGATTTANCTCCTCTTGCCTTTCTGTTTCAATATAAAGTGCCAAAAAAAAACCAACCAAAAAAAAAAAACCAACAAATAAAACAACCCATAAAACAAAAGCCTCTATGTATAACAGGAAACAGGTTTGGATTTAGCCAGGAACATCAACAGCTTTATATACAACAGGCATGTACTTAAATGCTCAGGAGAAATTTGTATAACAGGAGGAACCCATCTACTGTTTCCATACTTAACCTGCATAATCTACTGCTAAGGGATTGATTTTATGCTTGCACTGGGTCTTAGATTCTAATTTTCCCATATGCGAAATACTGATATTTACCATGTTTGTAAATTAATTTCAATAATTCCATCTTTAGCAAATGCGGGATAATTGTTTACAAAATAGCTGAATGCAATTGAGTGTAGCTTGTTTCTTAAAATGTAGCAACCAGTCTTTCGGCCAGTCAAGTCAAGGAAAGGAGCTGTCAGACACAGATCATAGACAGGGAGCTTTCACCCTGAAAAGCAATACACCAACAACAATGATGAAAAAGTCACTAGAAATCATCCTGTTCTTCTTACTATATGAGGACTAAATGAGCCATGTGAACAGATTCCAAATATATATATATATATATATGACTTTCCTGTTTCTGGCTTCATACAAATCTTTATTCAGTCCTTATCCATCAAAATTGTTAACAGTATAAATCACTTATTTTCTATTGAAAACCACTTTCACATAGTTCTTTCCTTTTCGCAGAAATAAGTCAAAGATACAGTCCATTTTACTGCCAAAATCTAGAAAACAATATTGGAGCTGATGTGGAGAAGTTAAAAGTGAGTAACTTTATAAGCATTTTAAAGTGTCAGTTCCCCATAACCCCTCTCTCCAATCACAGTTATGTCCAGATTCTGTCACTTTGAGACTGATAAGACTTGACTGACCTGATTTCCTTCTGTGATTAAAATGGCTGGATTTGGGAAGGAGGGGAGAGGGGTGCATGTCATTTACTTCAGCACTTCGTCCCAAAATATTCTTGTATCCAAGTTTGGATGTTGCTGTCTGAACGGGCAGATGAAAACAGGTTGGATGGTGAGTCGGAGGGTTAGTGGGTTTTACTTCTTCACCTGGAAGCCACTAACAACTGCTGTAGTGATGGGGTCTGCTGTACCAGGGCCTTCCCTAGTTTACTTCTTTATCAGTGGCCTGACAGCAGTGATGGAGCATACTTTCACAAGGTGCGCAGGTGACACAAAACTAGGAGGACCAGTCAATACAATCACAAGAGCAAGGCTGCCAGCTGCAGGCTGGAGAACCTGTGAAATTTAGAAAGGACAAATGCAACATGTTGCACCTGGAGTAATCCCTGGCTTCAGTGTCAGCTGGGGTCTACCTGGCCAGGGAGCAGCACTGTTGAGAAAGACCTTACGGTAGTGGTGAGCAGCAACCTGGGCACCAGCCAGAGCCTCGACAGCAGTCAAGAAGGCCAACAGCAGGAGGAGATAAGCTCAGCCCTTGTTAGTCCTGCCATATGAGTTGGGGCTGAAGGACCAGGACTGTCTCAGCCAAACTTGCAGTATCTCCTTATCCTACCTGTGAGATTATTGAGAGGATAGAGAAAGCTTTTCACAGCAGTGATAGTAGGAGGACATGAGACAGTGGACATAAACTGAAACAAGGGAGATTCAAACTGGATATAAGAAGGAGAACAAAAAAAAAAAGTAATCAAACTGCCCCGTGAGGACAGCCAAGCAGTAGAGCAGGTTACCTGAAAAAGTTGTCCTGTCACCATCATTGGAGGGTTTCAACACCCAACTGCACAATTCTGATCCCCTAAATGACCCTGTTTTGAGCGAGAGGTGGGCCTGAGATCCCCCAAGGTCTGTTGTCACCTGAGTGACACTCTGATTCTATGACAATACTTTGCAAAAGCTCCTCATATATCCATTAAGTTTCACTCATTAAATAAAATGTTATTCCTAAAGATTCAAAAGAGGCAGAATCTGACAGAGACTACACATAAAAAAAGACCTCTGTAAATTCTTGGTAATCTGTGTACTACATTCATCTAAAGAGTCCCAGCCTGTTTGAGAGCAGGAAGCTATACCACAGTAATAATAGGGAATATTTTGAGTCACATGTTTTTCCTGAGTATCCAGGTCGGTTTCTCTTACTTCTCTGTAGGTTTATAAATTATGCTAAAGAATGTTTTTCTGACTGAAAACATGAGAATGAGAACTTCTTGGGCTGATTTTATCACAGATTTTATGAATTTACTCACTTCTGTAATACTGACAGCTGCCAGTGAGAACTGGCATTACAATTTTAATCTTTGCAGTGAAATGAGGCTCAGATACCCAGTCATTTTAAATAAGAAGACAACTTCCCTCATGAAACTGTTCATTTATGGTTTTTTTTAAAGTGCTTCCTTCTGTCACCAAGTCTGCAATTGTGGAAATGAAAGTTTTTAGTTTAGGGAACATGTGATGTTTGTGAAATACTAGTGACTGTTGGAAAATGCAGTAGAGCTTTGCAAAATAAAACTGATGGAACAAATTTCCTGGACTGATTTGACCAAACTAACTCACAATGTGAAGTATACACATCTGATTTATGGTAAAGTATATACATCTGATTTATGATAGAGACCCCAAATCAGGATCATGGCTAATTATAATAGCTGTATTAGCTCTGTGCAATATACATCTCAAATCACAGGTATCAAAGGACTACTTGGAAAATGGGCCATGAATCTATTACTTCCTCAGGAAGGAAAGCATCCATTCTGATCAGGGCACAGAATGAGAGTACTGCATGCAAGACAAGTGAATGTGGCGAATGAACTGTTAATACAGCTTCGGTAGAAACATTAGTTGGAGGATTGCACATTGGGCATAGCCCCCCACTAGCAACTGTAGAAGCAGAGTCCACAGCCTCCTAACTAAAATGACCACAGAGTCACAGAATGGGTGAGATTGGAAGGGACCTCTGCAGGTTGTCTGGTCCAATTGCCCTGCTCAAGGAGTTCAGTTATTCAAGAAAAATCTAAGGACCTAAGATTACAAAGTGCTTTAGAATGTTGCTTTCATAAGTTAGTAGATTTTTTGGGGGGAGGGATGGGAGACAGGGGATGGGAGGGAGTGAGTAGCGGTTGTTGATTTTTAATCTGTGAAAGTACTACTTGGGTTTAATTAAAAAAAAATACTACCTTTAGAACTAATTAGTAAGGAGCACTGAAGGAAATAGAGAAGATTTTTTCCAGGTAAAAAAATTTCCTTCTAGGGAAATCTGAATAGTGGGAATATCAGAAAATTAGGACAAGGATGGATTTTGCCTTCAATCTAGTGAAGTGAGGATGAGGGTTTACAGAGAGGAAAATGTACTGCTTATTTCCGAAGATTTGCTTTAAACTCCTTGTTCATAATACTCTTCATAAAAGTCATCATGGTCATACCTGAATGTAAATTTTTCTCACCTCTTCCCTATTGATGAATATACTTGAAATAAATATAATCCACAAAACAGAGTGCACGTTTGCTACCTTTACCTCAGCAGCATCTTCTCACCAAGATTGCTTGCAAGAAGTCTGTTAAGTACAAGACAGACAATTCAAATCCACTGTCTCTGGGTTAAGCTCATACTCATGTAAGGAAGGATATTGTTTGGTCAACTTAGAGTATTGTATTCTGCAGTTGCATTGCAGTCCTTTCCTCTTTCATTGAAGGAAAGATTTTGCCCATCCGTAGCAAAGCAATGGGTATTTTTTGTTAGGCTATGCTCTCTGCAAGGGTATGGAATCTTTTTCCATATCCAGATTCCCAGATTCATTGAATCTGTTCATTCCAGTCACTTTGCTGTGAAGCTCTGCCATTTCCTATTCTACAGGAACTCCCTTTGGTTAAACTTTTGCCTATAAATTCTTTCTTATATGCAGAAAATGTGGCCTGTGTCAGATGAACTGGTGGATGAGATGCAGTCCCTTCAAATAGATGCTGTAGCAGAAAACAGAAATAATGCTCAAGCAGGTAAGGCACTTATTAACACATCGTTATTTGTGTATTCTGCCAAAGATAGAGTTGTGTACATGTACAAAATAAGTGATCTTACCATTAAGGGGTTATGAAGAAATTTAATTACTCAGCATTTGAAAAGGAATTGTAATCACTGAAAAGATTAAATTTGCTGCCAATCTCCCAAAAGTCATGCATAGATGAATTTTCTCTCCTTTCATATTTTCCATGACATCTTGCGTGAGTTACATGTTTCATGGTTTTATACAGCTGTCTTACTAATATGTGATTATATAGTTATAGTTTTGTAGAAATGTATCTGGAAATTTTTACCAAAGTTTTTTAATGGCAAAGGATATAGGATCATATTTGCAACACTGATTTACAAGCAGCAACATCAAATTCATCAGAAATTAGATCCTGCTAAGTTTTCTCACACTGTTTGAAAGACATGAAATGAATAATGTTAAACTGTAACATACAACTAATAAGCCTCCCCCAAAGCTAGGTTTGTCGTAACTGTTCTTCAGTAGAACTGGTGGACTTTGTAGGGCAACACTACTGCTAATAAGTACATTTCTCTAGCAGAAGTAACCATGTATGGCTGCAGCAGATTACGTGTTTCAAGTATGAAAGGCTTTATTGTGAATCTACACTGCTGAAAGATACTAGTTTGACAGCCCATCAGTCAAAGTCAGGTTTTCCTTTCCAGTCAATAGGCATTACTCAGATAGTAGTAGTGAAAGATACCCCACAGGATCTGTTCATACATCTCAAACTTGTCCTGGAGAATGGATGCCATGTAGTTTATGCTAATACTGAATTGCTAATAGCTATCACTTTTGATGAGGTTGTGTCTGTATTAGATCATTCCTCCCACTCCCTCTCTAGCAGCAATAACGAAGCAGAGTGAGTCAGACTGGAGGTGTACTAATATAAAGACATAAAAAGGAACTAGTCTGAATTCACGTGATTGGGGATGGAGGGATGGGACACAACACAGTTCACTGACATTATCTGTGCTAAACAGAAGCACATACATACACTTCATTCCAATTTTACTGTGGTCTGTAAGAGTCCTTTGCTTTAGGCAATGTACATTCTCAAACAACTGTGTCTGTACATTGTACGGACAACTGTGAAGCTTTCAGAATTTTTTAAGGAAGCATCTGTAGTCCTACCCTTAAAACCATAAGAACAAAGAGTAACAAGAAGATTTAAAATTTCTTTTTAGTCTTGCAATGCTGCAGCATGATCCAGATCATAACTCAATCTAGTTCGAGACTGAAGTGGAGCTTCCTTTGATAGTGAGAATTAGTTCGAAGGATGTGGATTGACAGATTATTTTATTCGGTAGGCATTACTTGTAAAAGTATATTTCTTTGGGACTACAAAGAATAAATAAGACAGAAAGAATTAATCATAAAATACGCAGACAGGATATTTAACGTAATGATTTGCAAACATGACTTAAATGACAAGTGATTTGTGCTGTATGAAATAATACCTATTACAGTGGTGTTATTTTCCATCATATTACACTCTAATTTTGCACTGATTAAACCTCAGTTAATGCCAGTGGAGACACTACAGTAAATCAGACTCTGGAAATGCCTCCAGGAACTATTTATTTCAGTGGCTGAGAACTTGATGTCAGTATAAAGAGTATGCAGTGAATTCTGACACCACTTAAGTAAGTGGAGTTTTGATACCAATGGTTTAAACAAGCCTATACTTCCTAGATAAAAGCTTGCAATACTTCTCTGTAAAGGCATTCTATATAATAAAACACAGCTTCTGCTGGAAGTGATGATATATTTAACCTTTTCTATATTACCATAATCTTAAATATAGATTAATAGATTCTAGTGTCATCACAACAAGCTATATAATTGCATTTGGATGTATTTAAAATATTTTAATTTTCTCCTTTTCAGATCAGCCTAATTCTCTACACAGTATTCAAGGTCCCATGACCAGTCAGAGTAATGAAGCCAAGTTTCCTGCCTTCCCTGAGAACCAGCCTGTTGAGAGCTGTGAGACCCCATTTACATCTGCTGATAATCTAAACAGAAAACTTCAGTGTGAATACAACTACCATGCATATGGGAGCAGGATGGATAAAGCAGCTCCTCCTGTAGTATACACCCCTGAAATGAGAGAGGAAGAAAGGAGACAACGAGTCTCCTATGATCCACTTGCAAAGCCATCTCCTATTCCTCAATGGAGTGAGCTGCATCCCAGAGCTGAAAAAACAAGATTAAACACTAATCCATGTATTTGGCCAGCTGCAATAACACCAAAACAGAGAACTGTAGATATTTTCCACGGGATAAACCCTAAGGGTATTCTAGTGAGAAACACAGATGCTACCTATGGCTTGTGTTCAGCCAGTACCTTTAACCTAGGTACACCTGTGCCTGAATCTGGCCTAAACTCGCAATCACAAACCAATGTAAACTGGTATCCAAAGAACACAGACAAAGATACAGGTGAGATTCCTCCTCTTTCAAGACCTGTTTCTGAAAACACACTTGCTGTCTAAAAATTAAGTGGTCAGTAGTGTCTTGTAGTTTGTGTAACACTTGTTGCTAGCAGCTGATCTGTGATATAGCAAAGGGGAATTTATTTCATTAAGTTCTCTGTCTGCTTGACGCTACTTCAAGTTGCTAAAACACTATCTTTGGCTTCGTTATGCTACTTTCACTGATTTCAGGCTGTCATTTTCAAGTGAATCATTTCTAAAGCATCAATGTAATAGAGAAGCATCAGACCCAATACCTAACTCTTTAGCTACCAACCAAGTAATAGCAAATGGCAGATACTGCTATGGCAGATGGTACTACACTAGCTACCAAAACAAAGAGCTGCTATCAGTCATTCTAGGAAAGCAAATGAGAAATATTGACTCTCAAAACTGTTAACATTCATACCATAGGTTCTGCTTGTGCAGAAACATCATTTGCAGCATTTCAGAAAATAAATGGGTATTTTTAGCTTGATTTGCCAAAAGGTATGAGACTCTTAAGCTCAGTGGGCCAACAAGGAGCTGAGGCTCATAACTGTTTTCTCCAGAGAGATGTGGCTGGTGCTGATGGGGAGCTTCTGTTGGTATTTGCTAGTGAGCTGTGGCATATAAATGTGCGGAGACAAAGAAGGAAGAGAACACTAAGCCTTGGCAAAAAGTATAAGTAAAATGGCAACTAGAAACCTGTAAGTCATAACTTTCAGGAGCTAGAAATGAAAGATATGTTAGCTTGTTCCTACTAAATATTGGATATTTTTAGTGTGGTATTCTTTTTCCAGATCATCTCACAAGAATGCCTGTTTACAGGCAGAATGCCACAAAGGTGTTATTCTGTTACAGTATGCAGAGGCTGAGATTAGTTATTTATTGAAATGAATCAGAGCTGTCATGCCAGAAGGCAGGGATTAGAACCATCAACATCACTAATAAAGTGAATTCTTCTGTTTGAAAGAAAAAATAAAAAATAAACCAGTTATTATAGGGAGGCTGCATGGAATATCATGGTAGATACTGGACTTAGATGAAGAAGAGCTGCATTACAGCTCTTCCAATGACACATCAGGTGGCCATAACTCAGCCATTCTTACTGCCCCAGCATAAGTTCAAGAGCTCATCTGCGGGCATCCAAAACAATTACTGCCCTGGGCTGGAAGTCACATCCCTGCCAAACATTGCTGCCACCAGCAGAAGATGCAGTGGTGTCTTTGCCTTTGCTAGAGCCATTCACAAGCAGCATGCTAATACAAACCGCAGTCAGTCTTAGCAGTAGGAGCACACTTGGGAGTTTGGAATTTGCCAATTTGAAGACCTGCTATGAGGCAGCTCAGTCTGTAACTGTTGTGTGCTGTGTTCTCACATTGCTGTCCATTAGCCAGGTATTCATACACCCACATGGAAGCCCATTGCCCTCACTGGAATCTAAGGGTGGTTAAAGCTATTAGTTAGTGAGCAGAACCTTCATAAGGTTATTGCTTTAAAAGAGTTATTCAAGGCAATATAATAATTTAAAAGCTTCTCATCTCTTTGTATTTAAGAGCACAAACTGTGTACTTATACTGTTACAAATATGGCAGTCATTTTTAGGTACAGTTGCTTTTTTATTTACATAATGCTTTTGAAACTTTTTTGTTTTCCCTCTTTGTTTAGGTAACACAGATTCCAGTCCCTTCATAAGGCGAATTCCTAGACGACATTCTGGTAGGCACAGAGCAAGCAGAGGTGAGTGCTGTAGCCTCTATCCATCCTGGTAGCCAACAGGCTATGCATTGCATCCTGACCAGTAAAGCAGAAAACATCAGGAAACTTATGTCATTGCTTAGTACCTCTAACCATAGCTGAAGTTGTCAGTACAAGTGTGCAAAACAAATTCCTGTTTCTAGAAGGACCTGTACACACCATTAAATATGTATTTGATGGATCAAGACAATATGTTTTTCTATCAGAAAGAGCTTTTACAAACATGAAGGCATTGTAACATCTTCTGCACAGCAAAACCAGTCACTTCTAGATTAAATGTCAAGTTACTGCAACTCTACCCAGCTGCTGAACCACTCCTGCGTTTGGGACACCTGTCCTTTCTTGCTCTGGGTTTTGAATACAAATCTCTAGCTGCAGGCCTTGTGCTGATCACCCTTCCTTGAGGCACAGGTCTCTCAACTGTCTTAAATCCCTGAAATTGCCCTGTCCTTTAGGAGTTGTTAATATATGTTCCTTTCAAGATGCATGACTTGAGACACCCTGAACTCTTTAATTAACCTTTCAAGGATTGTCCAAGTTTGTAAGTGGCTTACACTTAACAAAGAAAACTGGAAACAGCAGGTTTCATTCTTCTTGACTATAATGACCCAAACATGACAAGCAAGCAAAGTATAGAGGCTTGGGAAAAGAGGTATATAAGCACAGTAACTTTTAATATCAACAAAGCATTTGTATGTGTTTTCATATCTTGTGCTAGATTAATTTTGCTACAAAATAAGAAAAACACACACATGAGATTTCTTAATTTTTTAGCTAAAAATATGAACATATTTCCCAAGGCCTTCACCTCAAAAAAAAAAAAAAAAAA
>NDXB01018203.1:42957-53724 GCA_002631895.1 Agapornis roseicollis
AAAAAAAAAAAAAAAAAAAAAACCAAACAAACAAAAAAAAAACAGTTACTGTGGCAGAAGACCAAGGTACCTCTTTCTTAAAACACCTATAGTCAACCTATACCTATAGTTTCCTATAGTCAGCCATCACACCCAGTCATTTTCCACCAGAAAGAAAGGTAGACAGTGACACAAAAAAGATGAGCCTCTGAAAGTGACCTAGGAACCAAAGAAACTGTAGGGGCTTGTAGATGTCACCAGGCAAGAGTGAAGGCAGCTTGTCCTAATGATGGATTGCTTGTAATTAGCTATGCTAAGGACCATAATCTTAAATGGTTTGATCTGCTCAGGGGATAAACTGAACCTGTATGCTCACGCAATTAATTTCTTTATGCACTGGGATTTAAGACTGTCATTTACCTGTAAAACTTCTTAATCCCATGCAAACAAATGGTAATGGAGTGGGAAGACTGACACTTGAGCAGTCACTGAGCTCCCAATGGGCTGGAGTGAACACATGTCACTGACCTGTCTTGAGGAAATCCCACTCATCCAGCTATAAGGCAGGAGGCCTTACTTCCTATGTCTGTTTCAAGCCTGGTACCAGCTCTACAGCTTTTTGCTATTTTCCTCACTACCTTCACAGCCCTCTCCACTATTGCTCTGGCCAGCTGTGACTCAGACTGGACAGTCCTCCTCCACACTTGGAAAGCAGACACCAGGGAAAGCGGCCAGTCTCCTTGGTATTTTGTGAGCCACCAGTGAGAAGGCTGTGAGGAAAGTGAGACTAAATGCTGTGGTGAACAAAGGCAGTCAGGCTGCTCCAGAGGTGGGCTCCCCATGTAGTATGGGCACTTGCCAGGCCAAAGCCCTCCGCCAGCACACTAGTGCTCTCAGCAGGCCCTGCAAGCAACATTGGTGATGCATGGTTAATGATTGCTGCCAAGTGCCTGGAGTTAGCATGCTGAAGGCATCTCCTTATGGGAGCTGCAGTCCCTCACTGAGACAACGGCCCCAGGGAGCCTTTCTCCAGGCAGACCTGCAGTCACAGATGATCACCATGTTTTCTGTTTACTGTCTACAGAGCTTCTTGGTCCATGGGCAGAGGTGCAGGTGCTCAGCACTTGGTCCCTTGTATCCCCCCACGGCACGTATCCTCACTCCCAGCGGACACCTCGGGTGGAGCTGTGTCGAGGTGGGACTCTGCCTCCCACAGAGGTGCTCACCGGGCGGCACTGCAGCCGCGGCCTGCAGCTGACAGAGCTGCCGCGCTGCCTGGCGGCGACAGGAGTAAAGAGAAGGGGAGGCGGGGCGGGTTCTACCCACCGAGACCGCCACGCCTCCCCTCCTCTCCTCTCCGCTTCCCCTGCCGGGTCGGCCTCGGTGGGTAAAATGGTTCGGCGGAGCGTGGGCCGGGCCCTCCGGGTGCTGCTGCTGCCCTCCCGGGCCGCGCCGCTCATGCCCCGGGGACCAGCCGCCGGCTACGGGTAAAAACCACAGCATCTCCTTCCTTCCTTCCTTTCCCGGCTCCCTCGTCCCTCGCTTGGGGAAAACGGTATTTGACAGGCCCGGGTGGGTGTCACTGCGGTGTGTTTGCGAACAGCATTTTAGCAGAGGAGGGTGTACACTAGATTGGGGGGGTGAGGGGGTGACAAAATGGTGGCTCTGAGATGCTTGCTTCTGCTTTCCCTTGTGCTGCAAGGAGCTGTGCTAACAAGCTCCGCCACCCCTTCCCGTCGCTGCCTGTCACCCTCCCCTTCCCGAGTCCATTTCCCCCTGCAACGCTGCCATCCTAAGGCGTTTCCTGGACGTCTCCGAGGTTGCAAAAAGAATGCGCATACGTAGTATATATAATACTGCTTATTCTGCAAATCGTATTGAGGTCAGACGTAATACCATGTATTTACCCTACCCCTATCCACCGCACAGATAAAAACTAGGTTGTATGTTAGCACAGCTGGAACAGAAAGGTAGTTCCCAGATTAAGCTGTGCTTCATCTCATATTCTGTACGAGGGCAAGGCGCAGTGAGAGATGCCTACTCTGTGTCTGTGCTGTCTTGGTAAACAGGCAGTATGTATCCAGTGCTTCTCAAGAGCTATAAAAATTAACATTACTAATTCAGTTACAAAATGGGGGAGGGGGGGTGTTATTTTGTTTTGTTTTAACATGATTTCTGTTTGTGCCAACCAATGGGAAATGCAATCTTTATGAAAACTTGACAAAAGTGATCATGCTAATAAGCTTACTGAAGTGATTTCATACTCACGGAAACTTGGTGTATTGAAGACCAAATCTGCCTTAGGTGTAGCCACTTCCAGTACAGTTTCTCAGCACTTAAACCCCAACTCATTTGTTCTTAGTCCAGAAAGTACTGAAAATGCTCTCTATGTGAAACTCCTGGACTGGACTAAGGCACAATCCTAGAATAAAAAAAACATCACAAGCTCAGCAAAATTCTCAAGCATCTGATGTTAATAATTAATCCTAAAAAAAAAGCAGAACTGTATAAAAAAATAAATAAAATCTAGCATCTGAATCAGGAAAGCAGAATATACATCCCTTGTCTGTTGAAAGCACATGTTGGTAACTTTTTAAGAAAGGTAGCAAGATGGCAATTATTTCTGTTTTGTTAGGAACTTGAAATCGTTGTGGCAATTATTTACCTGAAGAAAAAAAAAATCACATATTTCCATAAAATTTAGCAAGAACAAAGTGCTCATTTGCTGTGGTTAGAAATATGATAAAGTGTTGAAATGAATGATAAAACAAAAGACTCATAGAATGATTTGGATTGGAAGGGACCTTAAAGATCATCCAGTTCTAAACCCCCTGCAATGGGCAGGGACACCTACCAGTAGACCAGGTTGCTCAAAGCCCTGTCCAACCTGGCTTTGAACACTGTCAGATATGGGGCAGCCACAGCTTCTCTGGGCAACCTGCTCTGGTAACTCACCACAAGGTGGACACCGTTTGTTTCAGAAGCTATAGAATCATAGAATAGTTAGGGTTGGAAAGGACTTTCAGATGATCTAGTTCCAACCCCCCTGCCATGGGCAGGGATACCCCACACTAAACCAGGCCATCCAAGGCTCTGTCCAACCTGGCCTTGAACACCACCAGGGAAGGAGCACTCACAACTTCCCTGGGCAACCAATTCCAGTGCCTCACCACCCTAACAGTAGAGAACTTCTTCCTTGCATCTAACCGAAACTTCCCCTGTTCAAGTTTGAACACATTGTCCCTTGTCCTATCACTACAGTCCCTAAGGGAAAGTTCCTCCCCAGCATCCTTATAGACCCACTTCAGATACTGGAAGGCTGCTATGAGGTCTCCACACAGCCTTCTCTTCCCCAGGCTGAACAGCCCCAACTTTCTCAGCCTGTCTTCGTATGGGAGATGCACCAGTCCCCTGATCATCCTCGTGACCCTTCTCTGGACTTGTTCCAACAGTTCCATGTCCTTCTTATGTTGAGGACACCAGAACTGCACACATTACTCCAGGTGAGGTCTCACAAGAGCAGAGTAGAGGGGCAGGATCATCTCCTTTGACCTGCTGGTCACGCTCCTTTTGATGCAGCCCAGGATATGGTTGGCTTCTGGGCTGCAAATGCATACTGAAGCCAGCTCATGTGTCTCATCAGCCAGCACCCCTAAGAATACCCCCAAGTCTTTCTCTGCAGATCTGCTCTGAATCTCTTCCCCATGCTGTGACAGAATGAGGTTTCTCCTCTCTAGTACATTTTTTTTCAGTGTGTTCCTGTGGCTGTGTAAAGCTGGTTTTATATGCCCATTGTTGCACAGTCAAGATTTTTTTTTTTCTCCCTTTTAAGTAATTTAACTACATTTGTGAAACCTAAGCACAGTGGTCACAATTGAGTACTTCTCTGCTCCTGGTAACTTATTTAGTCTTCTGTGCACCCATGAAAGGTAAGTGGGCCATTTAAATCTCACTGTGTTGTTGTTAATACCTAGAAAAAGTAATTATTCTGTGTTCTTTGAAGGACCATGTAGTAATGAGAATTAACTCATTATGTTTTTCTGTCTCTCTTCCCTTCCCCATCCCTAGTACTTCAATAACATCTGCCAAAATCCAAGTGAATGGAGTCCACCTGCATTATCAGCAGACAGGAGAAGGAAGCCATGCAGTTCTTCTGCTTCCCGGAATGCTAGGTCTGGAGATTTTATCTTATCTTTGTAGAGTAAACACCTCCTTTGCCATCCGGTCTCAAACTAGAATGCACAGAACTATTTTGTAATATGTTCAACGCCTGATTATGGAGCATTGTCATTAAAAAAAAAAAATCTATACATGCAATAGATAGGAAAAGGTGAAGTTACTGCAGTCAGTTTACAGTTTTTAAAGATTTCATTTATCTCACCAGGCACCTTTTATACAATGTCTTGACTTGTGTAGCAGTCACTTGTACTTTTGAATTTAACTGTGCAAAGGTGGTGTCCAGCACAGGTAGCAAATAGCTAAAATACACAAGGTGCAAAATAACAGAGTGGGGGAAATCAGGTCAGCTATATTTGTTACACAGACTGAATTATGCATTCCTTTGGAGAAACTAGGTGCGTTCCAATTGAGTTAATAGACATAATGCAGTACTTGCAGATTATTATTATAGTGAAAGAGGCACAGCTGAGACTGACTTTTTGCTTTAAAATGTATTTTCATGTTTTAATTATTCAGAGCAACATCATTAAGATTCTCAATGGCTTTTTGACATGGACAGCAGGTTCTGCTAACTAAGTGGTATCCACTGCTTTTGATAACAACCTTTTAAAATTAACAGAGGCACTTTTTTCTTTTTTCTTTTTTTTTTTTTCTGCTTTCCTCCAGTTCTAAAGAACCAATCAGACTAACAGTCCGTGGCAGGCTGTCAATAGAGCCATGCTCAGACTTGGGTTTATGCTTAACTGAATTGCTGGATCAAGATGGTAGAATGTCAAGAACTGAAGAGCAAGAAACATTTGTTGTTCTTGGCAGCAACATTTTCAAGTCTTTATGAAGTGGTTCTTTCTTTCAAAGGTTTCTCGAGCACAGGGTGGAAGGAAGTTAATCGGGTGCATTAATAGTAATATATTTTAACCTCTTCATTTTAAATAGCTTTTAAACTGGCAATTCTGTTGCCAATGCTAACTCTTTAAATACTAATAGTGTATTTCTTCAGTTGCAAGTAATGTTATTAGGTGCACATTGCTATTATGCAGTTAACACTATTACAAACAGTAATAGTTAGGCTTAGTATCTGTACCATTATTCAGTTTACAGTGTAATGGTCTTGCAGATTGAGGGTGAGCTTTGCATTCTGATTGTCACATACTTCCCCCTTTGTCCTTAGTTTTCATTATTATTTTCTACTGTTTACAGTATTAACAGACTAATAAATATGTTGGCAACAAAATATGTGCTTTTAGGTCAACAGAACTAATTAGTCTCTAGACTGTAAGCTAAATTAAAATAAAAGTGATGTTTCTCTTTCTAGACAGAAAAAACCCTAAGAAAACACAGTATTCTGATATACTCTCAGCCTTGTTTTTAAGTTACAGAATATAGCATATCAAGCATGTGCATGCTAATGCAGAGGTTCATAGAATCATAGAATAGTTAGGGTTGGAAAAGACCTTAAGATCATCTAGTTCCAAACCCCCTGCCATAAGCAGGAACACCTCACACTAAACCGTGCCACCCAAGGCTTCATCCAACCTGGCCTTGAACACTGCCAGGGATAGAGCATTCACAACCTCCCTGGGCAACCCATTCCAGTGCCTCACCACCCTCACAGGAAAGAATTTCTTCCTTAGATCCAATCTAAACCTTCCCTGTTTAAGTTTGAAGGCATTACCCCTTGTCCTGTCACTACAGTCCCTGATGAAGAGTCCCTCCCCAGCATCCCTATAGGCCCACTTCAGATACTGGAAGGTTGCTATGAGGTCTCCACACAGCCTTCTCTTCTTCAGGCTGAACAGCCCCAACTTTTTCAGCCTGTCTTCGTATGGGAGATGCTCCAGTCCCCTGATCATCCTTCGTGGTCATACAAAGCCTATGTAAAAATATGTGATTAATATATTAGTAAGATTGCACTGGTATTTTTCAAACAACCTGATATTTTGCCTCTGATTTGCTCTTAATTGGTGTTCCAAGAGATTGTGCCAGGCTTATAGTCAGCTCACACAGCATTCTGTACACAGCCTCTTTTGTCATTTAGACCAATTGATAGTGAGGAGGAGGTATCCAAGGATGTTTCTCCAAGTAAACAAACAAACCCTAAATGCCCTTAAAAGGCCTTTTTAATGTAATAATGGATAACCAATGTGATATTTTATTTACATCATTTGAATGCATTAGATCCAAATAGGTGCTAATCAAGTGGCATGTGATACTGTTACATGTCCATAATGCAAATAAGAAATCGCAATCTTACCTTCTTCATGCTAAGCTATCATTCAAAGATAACATAGCGCAATACACTAGACTATGGTATTTTTTCAGTTCTTTCAAGGTCTAAGCCATTAATAAAAGGAATTGGCTGTATTTGGCTTAATTTGGTAACATATTTATTAGAAAATCAGAAGTTAGTTTTATGCTTTTTGTGTCAATACTGTCTCCTCAGGAAACAAATCATTTAAAGCTCAGCTTTAAGCATCAGTATTCTCATACGAGCATCTATTGAATAAGAACAACTGTCTCACACAGTGCTTTTTCACTTACAAATTTGTTGCTAGTCAGTATATTCTTCCACTTTCAGCTTCACCTGTGCTGTCCAGGTAAACAGCAATGACCATTGTGCTACTGCTTTAAATCTGTTAAAGACAAATCCCTATCCAGGTAACTCAGTTTAAGATTCTGTATTAAAGCATCTTTGTAGAGCCTTGTTTTTTGTAAGCTTGCATACCTACCTGAAATTATTTGGTCTATGCATACCACAGATAGTTCTAAAGATTTTTATTATGGTACTTCCTGTCTGAAATTTGCAGTTGTTACAATGAGAGATACAGTATACTTCAGCTGATAGATAATCTTTCTTAGAATTAAGATACAAGTTTCTGCAGGTTTTCATTTAGAGTATGTCTACCATGTATTATAGTGGTTACTATAATGGAAAAATTATGATGTTTCAGGAAGTGGTCAAACCGATTTTGGACCACAACTTAAGTCCATGAATAAGCAACTTTTCACAATTGTTGCTTGGGATCCTCGAGGATATGGACAGTCCATTCCACCATCTCGAGACTTTCCTCTGGATTTCTTTGAGAGGGATGCAAAAGATGCTGTGGATCTTATGCAGGTAAATATATTGTCAGATTTTATTATTTACATATATATTTGGTTTTTAAAGCTATTTTCTTTAGAGGAGAAGAGTACTGTTAAGCTGGCTGTTTCTAGCAAAGTTATGCAAAAGAGCACACAAATGAAGGCTTAAAACTGAGCAGATGTACACTATTCTAGAAAATATTTTCTTCTTCCATCTCTTCTGCAGTACACATAGAGGTTCAGTAGTGGGAATTACTTATAAAACAATATAGTTTTTATTCCAAGACCTGTCCTAAGAGGTTCACAGCCAAGAACCATGTAAGCTTAGGTAAAGTGTGTATAAAAAACAAAGTCTATGCTAAGTGGTTTAGTTGAAGGGATTACAATAGTGAAAGGCTTTTAGAAAAATTTCTAGCTGATAGAATCTTGGCATTTTGCCCTGAGCAGCCCATTTCGAGAGACATTTTACTCTAAACATTAACTTGACACTTTGCATTTTACAGCATGTTACCAAAATAACTTTTGTGAGAAATAAAAGGGCTCCTGTGACCATACCACACCTTAGGAATTAATACAGCTATTGTGATTAGAAAGGATATGACCCAAAGCAATTATTACTTCTCTATCTTGCAGAATTCTTTATTTCAAATCTGTGTTTTTCTGTTCCTCTCTTATTCTTATTTCTCTGTTCCTCTTTTTTTATTATTGTTATTTATGTAAGTGCCAACACTATTTTCTGGTTTAGTTTTAACTAATATTTTGGCTTTGTTACATTAAGCTATACAGTCTTTTTGGTGTTAGGAAAGTTGGCAGACCATTAAAATTCCAGAAATGTGAGACAAAATTCAGACAGTCCAACTGTATTTCTGTAATAAGCAGTCACCCTGCAGAAACCCATCTGAAAGTGGAAATGCAGCCCTCCTGGAGTATTCCACATAGTGAAACAAAGTAAGTCTGACAGCAGACTCGGGATTAAGACACAGTTTTGCCCTCTAACCATAAATGCAGTCTCTCTGCACTGTAATGCACCAATTTCTTCTGCTGCAGTAACAAAGAAAATAACAATGCTGCCATGGATAGGTGACAAACATTCAGTCTAAATGGTTGTAACCCCCTTTCCTGCCTCTGTTCAAATACTAATAAATGCAAAATAGAAAACAGAGCTGTGCCCAAGAAGAATGGAAGCATGTAGCTTCCAGTTAAAGAGGATAACAGCCTACCAATCTCTAAAGCTGCCTAAACAAATAAGACATAGCATCCTGCTTTTTTTGAAGATGTTTATTCATATAAGAATGTAATAACAAATTATTAAGATCTTCCCAAGCATGGGTAACTTGCTTCTATTTTTAGCATATCATGAAGGATAGCATGAATCTCAAGGAATCATTCCAATTAGGATTTGAAGAATAAAATAAAGTCATAACTTCGTCAGAGGGCGTACAATAGCATATGGTTTAGATACATTATCTCGCCTACACTTAGCAAAAACCCCATCCATATAGGTGAACCTTCAGAACCTTTATTCTAGGCTTCTTCAGATTCTGGTGCCTCTGCTCTAGGAGTGAGTCCTGCAAGGTTTCTGTGAAGTAATAGAAAGCTGAGTTTTTCAGAGTATTCAGCACTTTGATGCATATGGCACTACTTTGTATCAGTGTATGTATTCCGTGAAGGAGTTTGCATGAAATAAAAGGAATATAATGTAAATAAATCCACTTTGCTCCACTCCAGATGTCTAATGCTAGCAAAAGCCAATACCATTAAACCAATTATTATGGAAATAATTAGTGTTGATATTTAAGAAGTTCTTACTCTTCAGAGCTGCCATCCTAGTGAAAGGATGAGCTTGGACTTCTCTAAGTCCTCACTTGCGATATACTCCCTGTGATCTAATGAAAGCACACAGTGCAGAGCACTGTTGTATTGCAACTCATTGTTGTAAGTTACTTGTCACAGCATATGTGATCATTTGATTGCATATCACATAGGTCTGAATGAAAGATGTGATTTCAAAAGAGATTTTGCTCACTTATAGGGGAAAGCCAGCACAAAATCACCCACAGATTGAGCTGTACAACCAGCTGTCAGGTTGTTGCCAGTGTTAGGTAGAGGCCTGTACTGTAAAGACCTCCAGATCAAAGCAAGCAAACATGCATACCATATCTGACACATCTATTACATCACAGGTTTTTTTTTGGAAAGCTGCAAAGGATAATTTAAATTCCTCCTGCTGGAAAGGCATCCTGAGAACCCAAAGAATACATCAAAATAATGCCTAGTAAACAAGAGAAACACTAGAGGCAAATGTATTTCAACTGAAGCACTGGCAAAAACCCTGGTGTGAAGAACAAGAGTTTTAATCAGCTATTCCACCCATCAGCCAGCACAGAGATCCATAATTTGCTATTGGTGGTAGGGGAACAGCAGCAGCAACAGCAGATACTTCAGCTTTACAAGCACTGCTGCCAACTCCTGAAATTTGCTTAAACACCAGTAACCCTTCAGCAGCATGGTAGTGAAAGTGGGTCACAAAGTCTACTTTTTCAACTGCTAAAAATGAAGTTTCTATTTTCTTGCTGTCAGCTCTTAACGTTACATATCCTTTTCTTTCCCCTATTGTATTTTCTTCTGTTCAGTAATTACAGCTTAGCAGAGTGAAATCTAATATTGCATGATGCTACAGTAAACCTAATACCAAGGAAGAATCCAAAACAGAAAAGCCTTGTAGTGATAAAAGTTTGCTAGGTATCAGGCTGACCAATAAGGTTATGCCTCACTTGAATGTTAAGTTTACAAACAGACTAGAATCTGCATTTTCTCTCACTGTAGTTGTTTCTATCATTGCCTGCATTTTTGTTTTCTTATGTCCAAAACAAAAAACCAAAACAAAACCAGGCCTGGACTTATGACAGCAAAACACAAAACACCAACAGAACTCATCCAGTTTGCATACTTTTTTTTTCCTCTGAAAATACACCTCCCTTAATCACATCTAAAAAGTCGTAATATCTGACACCCCCACCCAAACAAACAAACCATACACCTGCTTTGAAACTTTTGTGTTTGTTTGCAAGTGTTCACAAGCTGTGGCGTCTATATACAAAACTGCAAACACTGCTTAACCATTGAGTATCACTCCTGCACAACCTTCAGATGCATTTGCTCCCAAGTGTGTTTACCTTTCCCACTCTTAGCCCACTGAATTTCACACACACAAAATCCTCTCTTGAGTCCCCAGCTGGTCCTCCCTACCACAGACTGTGGTATATGAGGAAACAAGAGTTTCAAATTCTAGTGGAAAGCATTGTACAAGCCAGAATGAATTAAGGTCTTGCTTATCATATTTTTTGCCCTAAGTCTTCCTTTTTAAGAAGGAGGGATTTCATTATTAATGTTTTGAATTGCAGTTCAGCATGAAGTAACTGCTAAAACGTACACTTAAAGGCTTCGGAAAATGTGAACTGGAGACTAAAATCAGATACAATCCTGTAGCAAATATTTTACTTTTTTTTTTTTTTTTTTTTTTTTATA
>NDXB01018205.1:32685-49296 GCA_002631895.1 Agapornis roseicollis
TTTTTTTTTTTTTTTTTTCCTCCTTTTCATTATGAGTTGTTGCCTTTGGGTGGATTTTTGCTTTGGGAGTGCAAGTTGCTCTCATTGACATTACTGGGACTTATATGAGAATAAAGAGTGGAAAAAGAATAGCTTGCAGGGGCTTCAGGTTGATGGAACAATTTCATCTCTTCTCAGTTAATGCTGTATAGCGCTCCATGAGTTTTTGTCTCATATCTGAAGTTTTACAGCTGTAGGGACCAATTTGAAGATCCTCTTTTGTGTTCTTTTCCCTTTCAGGAATTATTGCCAAATTAACAAAAGTAAAGGACAGAGAACATCAGGTCGACAAACAGCTAAGAGCAGCTATTTATATATTTTTTTTAATAATTTGTAGCTTTCTCAAATATAATTTTTTCCATATTTAATAAATGGAGCTTTAAAATTTGGCATATACTAAATGAAGAAATAACTTGTCTAGTACTGCAAGGAAATTCATAATGTAATACTTTGAAGATGTTAGAAAAATCCAGACCAGCCAATGATTTTCCTCCTGTTCTTAAAAAATAATTAAATTGATGTGTGGAAATTAAGTAAGGGTCTTCTCTTAGATTACTAGTCTCAAACCAATTGATTTCAAATGCACTTCGACATCAGAACCTGCATTTTGATGTTTTACATTCATGTGGCTGTAAGTTCAGCTGTTTGAAATTAAAACCAATATATAAAATGTATATTTGAGTGTATATCTATCTATCTATCTAAAATATGTATGGATATATTTATTTTGCTTAAACCAAATCTGGGACCACTAAGGTGCTGAAATTCTGACTGGCAGGGGCTTGTGCTATGTTTTAAGACAAATGTGTATAAATTTGCAAAATATGAAAACTCTAACTTTTTGCTCTGCTGACATATTCTTAAATTTGCATATAAAGAGTAAATGAAAATTAAAGAACTTGTCTCAGAAACCAAGAATTTAATACTGTTTTATCCATGCTATCCCATCTCTAAAGAAGGTTGCCAGATACAGGATTACTCAGTAGAAATCCTGCTACTCTTGAGAGATTCAGAGCAAAGACCCTGTCCCATTGCCCCTGCAGTGTGTGAGATCCAATGAGCAGAATCCAATTGCAGGTGACTGGAGTCTGCAATTGCAGTATTGCCTGGAGAACAGCAACAGCACAAGATGTGACAGAGCTGCAAGTGTATAGACCAGCAATTACTCTTATTAGAAATAAAATCACACCAAACTAGCATGAAGATATAAAGTAATAACACCTACCTATAATAGCTAAAATTTAGTTTGATGCACCTTATGAAAACAGTAATCGATCTTGGTAACCTCTCTTTGTAGCAAGCCACTAGGGAGATACTGCTGCTTGTCACCTCAGCTGTAGGCTTCAGCGGAGGATTAACAAACACTCTTGCTAACTCAGCAGAATTGTACAGTTGTACAACACCTATAGCTCTACAGTATAACATATACATATAGCAATCATGCAACAGCGTTGTACTGATCATTCCACTCTGGGACATGTGTCAAGCTAACAAGAAATACTGCATGCCATTTTCTGTAGCTTGACATAATTTATCCCTTAAGATGCAGGAGAGGCTGTTTGGATATTCTAGCATTTTGAACTGCTGGCCCTTAGGGCCCTGTGAAGCAGCTCTTACATTTTGCACTAATCTCTTCTTTTTTTCCTAGTACTATACATTTTAAAGAGATGCCATATGGCACTTAAGTGGACAAATGATATGGTGTTTTGCCCTTTCTTTCTAATTCTGTTGGCTTTACATTTTTCAAGTTGCACTCCCAGTTGATGAGCAATGTCCTTAACCTCTTGAGTGGTCCTGGATGTCCACTAGACATAGACCAATGTGACACTTGTGCTGACTTTCTAATATATACTGAATGTCAACAATGTTACTGTCATTCACTTCAGTGGTTGATTTGCATCCAAGCATACTACCATACTGTATTGTAGCGCCTAAGAGTAAATGGAAAACAGCACAGCTTCTACCAATGTACAAAAGAGTGTTTCCTTCACTGGCATCCAGTTCTCAGACAGACAGCAGTCAGAAGTCATGGTGTTAAATGGCTAAAACTATATAAGTGCAATTAAAGTCTGGAACATAAAGTGCGCTATTTATTGATGGCACCCTATTCACATGTATTTTGTTTTCAAAAGGACCTAAGTAACTACCATTTCTGTAAGGCTTTGTTTATTGTCTAAGGACCAGAGCTACGCTTTTAGAAAAATTAATGTTCCTTTTCATAGGACTAATTTATGTTTGATAAAAATGAGTGATCAGTACTACAAGGTAGTATAGCAGATAATGTTAGGATACAGAGAGGCATTTCATTTATTGGGAATTTCACATATGATCATAGACTCTTCATGGCCTCTTGTCACATAAGACAGAGTGCAAAATTAAAGGAAAAAGGAAAAGGTTGAATTCACAGGTTCCCTTCCACCCCCAATGTACAAACTAAGCCCATCGTATATTTTGAAAATGAAAATGGTGTTACTGTCCTGTCCACTTAATACTTAGCATTGAAAAATGCCCTATAAAAGCATGACACTCACTTGTGCTGGTGTATATCTATAGAAACAAGATAAAAGAATACATGCACAAGCATCACTTACATAGCAAAATAATAGTAAATGCTCATCTGTAGAAGTGGCTGGATACAAAAGCAATTGCAAATATTTATGCAGTACAAACATGGAGGTGAAGTTAAAACAGCTTTGAAAATATGACCCATACTATCAGCAGTAATAAGTAAATCTTCTCTCTAAAGATAAAAGAGAAAGTACCCTCATTATTTAGTTAGAACTTCTCATGATGAAGACCCAAACACAGAGGGGTTATCAAAATGCCCTTAGAATAATAAAATCAAGCACTGACATACCAAGAAGCAAAGTTTTAAAGTGGAGGCCCTCCGACAAGGCTCTGCTTTATTCTTAGTGGCTGGCTGGTCTGATTACCACATCTAAATGTTAATGGAGATACAATGCTGGATATTCATTAGTGGAACCTGCTGTCCTAACAAGAACATTATTGGAATTACATCAATTAATACCAGCTGAGGACATGTCCTGCAATTTTTAAATACAGCAAAACTGTAAAGAGATTAATAAAGTTTGAAAGTAGGATTCTGAATTGCAGATGGCTGAAGCTGGATATTTGTAAGGATTCCTATAGCCCAAGGACCACACGCTGTCTATCCTCTGTGCATGCAGAGCCATAAGTAGGCAGATTAGCTGAAGTGTCTCAGCCACCTTGCAGTTTTAGCCCCATGCAGATCATATGCCAGTAGGTTACGATGGAGGTAAGTAAACAGTGCTGATTATGTGAAAGCATTCCCCTAGAATTTAAAACCTGTTCTCTTCCTATAAATACATTTTCAGAATTCTTTATTGCAGAAGTGATCAGGAGTACTTCACTACAGGACCCACACCCTACCTAAGTTTTTTCTGTAACTATGTTACAAGCAATACTGGTTAAGTGCAGGTTGGGTCATGACTGTAGAAGCGCAGACAGGGTTTTGGGGGCACTGATGGCTGGATGGATGTGAAACCAGAAGAATCCATTTTTAAAGTAATTATAACTGTGTATCTTTATGGGCTACAGCAACTATTGCCTGATCAGGAATGACTCTTGAAACTGGTATTTAAAAATGTGATTAGTTTAAACGCATATGGTTAGCAATATGCTGTTCACAAATAATGACGAAGGCAAATTAACATTTTCAGTTTTACTTTGCTGTTTAAGGTTACAAATATTTTCACTTTTCCCTGAGAAAATATGAGTATTCTTGGGTTTATTAGAGAGTGTTATCAGTCCTGTCACACTAGCTTATGACCTGAAATCTAGCAAAATATTTACACTTGATTACCTCATATTTGATAATTAACATGGAGATTTTCAAAGGCAGCCACATTTTTCATGTTTCATATTTAGGCATTTGAATTTATCATGTTCTGAATTTATTTTTTTTAATAGGCAGTTATATGCAACTTGAAATATCTTAATATAGACTTAGGTGTTCTGCATCTGAGAGTCATGGTCATTATTTTGTACACTGAAATTGATTAGAATAATGTGTTCATGATGGATATTAATGCCCCAAGGTGTTTTATGGTGCTAGCAGAGCTGGTTTTTATTTCAACTGACATCATCTGGTATTCAGAGAATACCCAGAATGTCTTTTAAATATTTTTATAACTCTTCATGTTCACTTGCACTTGGTTAAAACCTAAACAAAAATGGCATAAACCAAATATAACCAAATTACTATTAAAATAATAATTTGAAGATAAACCAACAAATATTTAACACCAGGAGTTTTTAATTACATTGTGCTTATTTTGCCCATACCAAATTAAAACTGGGACAGGAGATTCCTAAATATAAACATTCAATAATATTTCTATATTTACATGTTCATCCCAGTTTTGATAAGATGCAAGTTTTTCCTTGCTTGCCATGGAGTTCAGTTCAAGCTCTGTTAAATCTATAAAAATCAATATTGACTATATGTATTATATGATGGTTCCATCTAAAAGTATCTGCTATAGAATATGGGCCAGATACAATAGAGCAGCCAAGCACATGTAATTTACCCAACAAATCTAAAGCACTTCCACATTGATTTTTGCAGTTTTGTAGCCCCTAGTCACAGAGAGAAGAAAAAATGGTTTACTCATAGAGTGTGCTAGTACTTGAGGCTACATCATATTTATCTTAGAGCCTCTGATTTGGGTTGTCTTTTTGTTACCTTTGTTGATGGAATTTTTAGGTCATTTAATGCAGTTCTCTGTTCTAAAATGTCTACTTCTAATGGCAAGAAAAGAAAAAGGATTTTCTAAATTGTTCTGATCTCTTGATTACTTTTCCCAAGCTTACAGCATCCAGATGGAATATTGCACCATTTTAACAGTTCCTAAATGAAATTATCTGAAGTATGAATAGAAAATTGTATATAAGCAAGGGGATAAGATTTCAACAATGTATCAATGTCCATCACACAATAACTAGTATAAAGGGATAGCAAAAACATATTTGAGAATACAATTACAGTTTAAAAGACATTTTTGAAATTACATGCATATGTATTTGTGTAGCATAAAATATCTATGTATAAGTACTTTAATGATATATTTAAAATGTTTTCAAATATTAAAAGGGTAATACATATATATTAATCAATAGATCTTCATTCTTATTCTGAAATAATAAATGGGCAGATTTATCAATGTACATTAAAATTCCATTCATCAATATATGACATATTAACCAATATAATTAAAAAAAAATAATTCAGTCACAGATTCAATCTGTACTTGGACCTAGGTGGCAAGCTATGAGATATGTTCAGATTAGAAACTTGAAACCCCAACTCAATAAAAAAATCCCTCCAGGATTGAAGCATGTTGCATGTCTAGAGATTTTTTTTTCTATTTTATTTACTCATAAGTATCATTAATACCAAAGATCAACAACCTTTGGTGCCATGTATGTCACTCTCTCTCTTCTTTAGTAGCTGCATGCTTATCTATTTCAGTCAAATGTATTTCTTATCAAAATAAAAAAAAAAAAGAGTGAGCAACCTGACAATACAGTGTTATCGAATTTTTTCAGCTGAGACCCACATGTCATTCAGCATTCAGACATGCTTGTGCCTGATTGATGGATGGGTTTTTGACAAATAAAACTAGGATCAAGAGCTTTGCACCTTTTCCCCCATCAGGAACCAGAGTAAAGCATAACTCTATAACAATGGTGGGATTAGGGATGCATTAGCTCTCCATCGACCAAAACCACCCATTCCCATCAATACTTTCCACTTAATAACCTGAAGCTATGATAAGAAAACAAAAGAAGGAGAAAGGGACAGGAGAAAACAAATCAATAGAAGAAGAGAATGTCTGAAAGATGTACTGTCCAAATGAAGAAAAATTTTTGCTGAATTGCTAGGATAATGCCACTTGACAAGAGAACAATGTACTGTCAAGGTTTATCACCGAGGAGGCCTATTGGTACAATGTTAAGCACAGGTTTGGCATTTCAGTGGTGGCACTTACTGTAGATGTAAAATACATAACATCAAAATGCAGATAATAACTACTCATACTTGGTTTGTATTAGCAGTTTGGATACCCATAAGGAGCACATTACTTTCCTAGGTGTCCTGAAAAAATGCTAGGAACAGAAGAATAGATCCTGATGTGTTGAGCAAAACTAGGATATAAGTTCCGCTAATGCTGTGCTTCTGGTGTTGAATGAGGGGATATCTAATGATTTTCTTCCTTCAAGATCCAGAAAGAGAGGTCAACTTCACCATACAACCCCAAGTGCCCAATCACCCTGCTTTGGCCGAAGGCCAGCATTGGGTGCTGAATTTCCTACCTTATATCTGAGCCTTATGAAAAGTGCCTGTGTTTATCAAGAAAATTTTGTGCAGTTTTGTTCTTCTTCCCTCTGTTGCATTTTCATTTTCTATTGTATATTTATTCTGATTAAATACTACTAGACTGAAAGTCAATAAAAAGCACACAGTCAAATTAGCAGGAATGTTGTTGATCAACACTGCTGACATTCACTGTTTTACCCAATCAGATGGCTTGTTTTCAGGGAAGTGTCTAAAACACCGGAAAAAGTTCAAATATCCAAGATACTAAACAGTGTTAAGCTTTAATTTAGTAAAAAGTAACAGAAAATATTTATCATGTTTCCTTTATAAAAATGTTTTTAAAATCCACTGACAATTATAAGATTCTACTCACTATAACAACACTGATATGTTTTAGTATCTCCATATTAGTCATCTAATCATCGCAGTATGTACCAGAAAGGAGTGGAAAGAGAGTCCAGTGGTAAAAGCCCACCACACAAACCAGGCAATAGGTTCTATGCTGCTGGCTCTGCCACATTCCTCATTTGCCACATATGGAAATTCATGGAATCTTAGCATCCCTTCTTCCTTGTATGTAAATTATGATTTTACAACTTCAACTCACCCTATGTGATCACAAGGTGTTCTACAAAGTAGAACCAATAATGAATTAAAGGAAATGCCACAAGAAACAAGCATGTTCCAAGAAGTCAATACACTCTTTACAAGTTCCCTGACGACTATATGAAGTTACTGAAAGGATATGGAATTAAGTAAAAAGCACTATTGCTGCTCATGCAGAAGCTGAAGTCACATGAAGTGAGATAAGAATGGCAGATGGAGGAATATTTTCAAGACATGCTAGAAGGTACTCTGAGTAAAGAAGAGTAACTATGAAAGTACATATGGCAGAAGTAGAGTCAAACAAAATGTAATGTACATAAGACAGAAATAAATTTATATACAAGAACTACAAAAATTGTGATAAATGAAGAATTTTTCAGACAGCAAACTCTTATTGTTTTACTGCTGCTCTTATAATTTTAGAGTTATAAAATGAAAAAGGTGTTACTGTTTTGTCTGCTGCTCTTCTCTATAAAGTAACCACCACAAACTCTGTTATTTTGTTTTGATAATATTGTCTCTGTCAAAGCATGTTGTCAAAAAGCCCATAACATACCCTGATGAACGGCTTGAATTTCAACCCTGGTTCTGATAACACAGCTGATAACACACAAATGCTTCTCACATTTTCTTAAAACCTTACTAACATTAGTAAAGGGTCTGTCTATATGGAGCTAGTGCAAGATCTCAGTTCTGCAAAACTACAAAAAATGTTACCGGGAGAGTAACGGGGGGCAGATAAGTGACCCACTCCTCATAACATACATTTTATAGTGGCAAAATTTATTTCAGTACTATTGCATAAAATGGGACTCATTCTGATAACAAGTCATTAATAGAAAAATGAAGTGTTAATGGAAATTCTTTCATTTCATTACAATTCTGAACTGTCTAAATGTACCCTTCTTCTGATGAAATCTTCAAAAACCTGTTTGCACTGTTTCTGCTTAAAGGATCCAGATCAGTCACACAGTCTTAAGAGTAACTTCCAATAACTGAAATAAATCAAAGGATGTACTTGAAAAGTTCTCAAAACCAGTAAATTTCCGTTCCACAAATAAACAATGTAAGTTTGGCAAGCACACATCACATAATTCACACATGATGATGTGAATATCTGTTTTAAGAGCAAATCTCAAAGCTATTTTAACTACAGAACAGCCTGAGCACTTCCATAATTAGTTAGTTACTTATTTCATACCAGAAATAAAAATGATCTGATCAAGATATCATCAGTTCCTATCAGCCAGTTATTTCCTAAATAATTTCAAGAAGAGAATGAATGAGGAAAACTGAAGAGTAAAGACCCGAGTTCTGCAGTGAAGTGTATGGCATGTGAGTGGAGTGAGAAAGCTGTGTGCTCCAGGAGGTTTGCAGAAGCAAACAGACAGACATTTCAGCACAGCATGGTGACTGTAGCCAGACACTATACTAGCAACCAGGTACAGGTGAGAAGCACATGTTGTCAGAAGCTGTATTAGTTTATTCCTTTTCTTCTTATTGTCTTTCAAGCTTGCAATAACTGATGATCGGAGAATAATTCCTACAGTGGTATGTGAAGATTTTAACCTGAGCTTACTTTTAGCATAGAGGTAGGAGATCCAGATAATTTAGTAACTGCCCTTCTTGTACAATTCTAAATTTAGATCTATGGACCAATTTTTCTTCCAGATGTAACTGACTAGGGTAGGCCAAGCTGTTTGGTCCTCAGTGGTTCAAATGCTCTTTTCTTCCTGTTTAAATTTATTTGGATTCATATTCTGCAAGGACTAAGTAGAAGATGTTTCTAAATCCATGCTTTGTTACTTTTCTTAAAATGCTCATATAATGTTCCTCAGTCTTAGCATAATTTCCCTCTAAATCTAGATATCAGCCCAGGTTTGCAAGACATTTGACAAAGAATTGCAGTAAGTGCTTTCTAATTCTAATGAGCTCTGATCAAGCTGCTGAATTCTCAGAAAATAAAATTCCAAAGATTTGTTTGATTATTTTTTTCCAATGAGGTATCAATAAGCTGGTTAAAACCAACAATCTTGTATTGATGTCAAGAGCTGAGTTGTATTCTTATGAACTCAGTGAGAGAGAATGGTGTTTTGTGATACTTTAGCCTCAAGAAATATAAGGTCAAGTATTGAATACAATTTTAAAATAAGTGTTGATGCCATTAATGTACAGATCTGACCTTGATCAGTGATCCACCAGATAGCTTCCTTATTTTAAGACTGTAGCTTCTGAATGACTTCAGCTTTCTTGTAAGGTTCATCACATACAGAGTGTTTTTAAAAAATATTCTTCTTTTCTTTTTTTTCAGCTACATATCTCCTTGCATTTGTCAATACAAGAAAATTGTCTGAAGTCACAATCAGCAACTCATGTCTTAATTGGATAGATATGCATGGATAATTCTTCTTTGTTTAACTATTTCCATGTGTCCCAAGAAATAATTCTAGGGAAGTTGGCAAGTCAATATATTTATATTCAAACATTATGTGTGCACTTTATAAGGCTGATCATTAAAATCTATTCCTTGTGATCAAAAGATAGATAGAATGCAAAATAGCATTTTGATGGCCACAAGAAGGTCCATCAGGTTATGAAGTATTTGCCAGCTAGATCCTCAGGTCTTCATTTTGGAGTCAATTCTTTTTCTTTGGTGAAACTAAATGCATATGCTCTAGAGAATTTGCCCAACTTCTGAAGGACATGTGCCTATAATAGGTCTTTCTCATCTCTGTCTTGTTAACAAGTATATAAATAAGAGAAGGCTTCAGTAATTGGCTCAGAGTTACTAATGAATTAATTAACTTCAGTCTATTTTACCTAACCTTTAATAATAAGAATCTTTTTTTGGTCTAGCAATAGGTCTGACAGGCTGAAAAAACAGACATGCAGCAAAGCTCTTGAAAATTAATGAGAAATGAGGAAAGAATCAATGTACATTCTGCTTGCAGAGAACTGACACAAAAAAGACACAATAAACCATGAACAAACACAGTCAGTTTAAAAAATAGGTTAGAAAAAGTGGGCAAATTCAATTATAGAAGTAATTAGAAGATATAGGGCAAGGCTGCCTTTTGGGACTATGCCAGAAAACATGAATTAATACGAGTGAATAGAAAGCGCCCATGTAGTAATTAAGAGGCAATCACCTATGGCAATGAATACCTGAAAACAGGCTGCAAACTATTAATTCAGTGATCAAAAATATTTTTAGATGATTAATATGGCAAATTTGTTTAAAAGACTAATTTCTGGAAAGATATCAAGACAATAGCACATTATTTGCTCCTCAGGCATTTATATAGCTAATTAAATTTTATAATTTGCAACAACATTAAGCATTATCTGAAAACAGTAAAAGCAATATTTCCTCCAGTAATTCTTTATTATAGTGTCTTCAAAATCAGTAAGTTAAGACTAGTTCAACTTTTTAAAAGAAAATTCAAGCACCCAGGGCTGATCACTTCATGATATTTGTTGTTGTTTACTAAAAAGGTACCATGCATGAATTTTACATAACTTTCATCTACTTTAAATTATATCAATCACTGTTTTAATTATGATTCAGAGAATTCTAAACAAAATTATCTGATACTCAAATAAACCATCACAGATGTTAATGCATGGCCATGAGAGATTTTTCTTTGTCAGGGTATGCTTCTCTCCTTCAGATACAAAAAATTAGCAAGTTGCAGTAAAGGTGTGCAATGCTAGACAGCAATGTGTCTAGTTTCTAAAAATGTGCTAACAAAATCTCTCTTCAAGTCATTTATTCTTTCAACAAATCAGGTAGTGGCTAATTTATTGTCTCAAAGTTGCTTCCTAGACCATTACAAAAGCTAATATAAAATATGCACCATCAGAAAAATTATGTTGGTAATAGTGAAAACTTTTTAAAAAAGGGACCTTGCGAAGCAAGTTTAAGTGGAATGCTTATGTGTGAGAAATAAAGCAAACCATAGAAGCAGCTTTACAATATCAAAACTTCAGTATAGCTATATTAAAAATACAATTAATTTCTTTAAATTCAACATTTTTCACTAACATTTCTGAGGATTAAAAAAACCCCAGACCCTAGAACCCTTCAAATAATGACCAAGAAATAAAGACTGATGATAAATTTTTATGCTAATGCTGACCAATGATTATTACCTTCTATTTGTATTGCTGCAGAAAGGAAGAATTGGTTTGAATTTTGTTGGCAACTTATGTGTACCTTAAAGCCTTAAGATTTACATATTTTTCTTTTTAGTGTAATTTTAAATAGTATATGTGTTTCCAACTCAGAAAAATATCAAAATTATAAGCAATATATAAGAAGGGCATAGCTACTAGGGAGATACAAAATTGTGTATACTAAATTAAACATTCAAATTTTATGGTTCAAAAGTCTGCCCTGGATAGTGGTTTGTGGAGTAGTAAAAGGACTAAAGGGAAAAGGAGTGAAAAACTACCAAAACCAAAACAATGAGAGGAAATGAATGGAAAAAATTTTAGGAATGCAGTCTTAAAAAAAGAAAATGGGCAAATATTACTCAAAAATAAATGCAGTTTACCTGGATTTGGAGATTTAGGGAGACAGTACTACATCAATAAGTACTAAAGGCTTCCTGGTTCAGTTAAAAAAACTTAAGAAAAAATTAATCTCCTTTGAAAAATACACAGCTTAAAACTATGGGTAAAAGAAGTAAGTGAACTCACACTGTTTTTGTGAATGCTTCAATATGAAACACAGTTTCAGACATTGATGTGACACCTTTAATTCCAGGTAGCCTCCATGGGTCTCATAATGGGTTGTTTTCTGCCACAGTGCTCAGACACAACAAAAAAACTGAATGTGCCATGTCTGGAGTATGTCAGTACTTTATAATGCTTTTGTAAGAGCAATCCCTAAAGAATAGAATATATGCTGAGTCGCAGAAATATTCTTTTAAAAGTAGGGACAAATTACCTATAATCTAGCATAGGATAGAGGTAACTGGTGTTTTGATTACAATACTGACTCTGAACACCTCTACCTAGCTTTACAGTGTTATTTTCCTGGGACAAGATCTTCAACTCCTGACCAGAGGTATGCAAATACTTCATGAGAAGAGCCTCTAGACAGGATTTGGAAGTGTTTATCCTCTACATCAATCCATTAACAGGGGTCATAACAGGATAGCAGCTACTTTCTATATACCCATCCACTGGAACAGTACAGCCACTCAGACCTATGTCTGGATACCACTAGGTATCCAGTTTCATCTCCTTGTCTCCTTGTGCTACCTTTCCAATTAACGGAGGTAGAAACAGTCCTCTGTAGCCCAGCTCAGACAAGGATCCTAATTTAGATGCTCTTCATTGCCCAAATAGGGAGACTTTCTCCACTGTTTGCAGAGAAAGTCTAAAGGATCTAATGAGACTCAATCACACTTCTATGTGCCCAGTTTCCTAAGCATTAGTACTGTTCCTCTAACTTTCTGATGTAGCTCGGCAAGGCACTCATTTTAGGATTTCTCTCTCATTCCCATTTTCTTCCACTATCTCTTCATTTATATCTGTTTCTGTTGCGGGGCTGCAAAACAAGCTTTTGAACTGGTCGGGATCTAGAACCTGTCCCAGCATTGGTCATACGCTTTCCAGCTTGCTGGGTCCTTGTCATATTCCTTGAACACTTTCTGTCATGGTAATCATCCTTGTCACCTGTCTTTCAACCTCATTTGGTTTTACTCTGTTCTTTCTAAGCCAAGGAGGCTGGCACAACACAGAGTATTCAAGACGCAGGTGTACTATGCATTTATATAGTGTTGTAATTATGGCTTTTATTTTGTTCTCTACTTTTAAAATTTTGGTTCAAATGTTCTTGATGTGACAGCTTTGCAGAACTATCCAATTATCTTCAAGATCTCATTTCTGAGAACTGATGGCTGATTCTCAGCCCACCACTTTATAGGTAAAGATATTTCTCCCATGTGCATTTGCCTGAAGTGAATTTCATGTCATTTTTATTCCCATTATTGCCAGATATTTCTCAATATGCCATAGCTGGTCTTTCTTTTAACTTCCCTGAGTAACTTCCCATCACAAATTTTGTTCCCTCACTATTCAGCTTTTTATTTTTCAGATCACTTATTAATATGTTGAATAGCACATGTCTCCATGGGGTTTTCAGTGGTTACATATCTTAGCTATGAAAACTGACCTGTACTCTGCTTTCTACTGTCAACCAGTTATTTATTGGTGTAACGTCTTCCTTTTTGTTCCAGCACATATTATTTCCTTAAAGGCTTTTTGGAATGGACCCTTTTAAACATCTCTTGAACACCCAAGCAGGTAATATCAGCTGAGTCTCCTATGTTCTCCTACTTACAGATTCCATCAGAGAATTTCAATATGTTTTGAAGCCAGGACTTTTCTTTTAAAACCTCCATTGACTCTTCACAATATGTCATAATTATTCAGATTACATTATTTTATTATTTGTTGTAACTTCTACTAATTTTCACAGTACAGATGTCAGATTTAGCAGACTGCAGTTTTCTGGACCAGCCTTTTTGAAATATGATGCTGCATCAGTCAGATTTGAGATCTCCTCTGGCTCAAAATGATTTGAACTGAGAAGCTGTACACCGTAATCACCTGTTTCTCTCCTGACTTTCTTTAGAATTTCTGAGTGAATGTCCGTGCTCCTTTCATGCCTTTAGCATCTTACAGATTTTCTGTCAGTAATCATGCTCCTGATCTATTTGAAAATAAAGACTATTATTTCTTTTTATCCCTTGTGTAAGCTGTTTCTCAACTTCTTTTGGAGACTGCTTGTTGTTACCTAGATTGACTCAGGACTCTGGCTTACCACGCAGCCTTAAAACAATACACCACAGGAGGTGCAACTTCATGGTAGGCTTTCTCAACTCTGAGCTACCACTTAGCAAAAGGCCACCTTCTCATTCCAAAATCATGTGTTTCTTCCAGCCATTATATGCTGGCAGTAATGCTCAGTTATATTAATGAGCTGATCCAATGGAAAACTAACCCTTGTAAGAAACTTACCTATTTTCTCTAACCGCACAGTCCTATGGCACTTGTGCTGTCACAGAAAAGAGAGAGATTAAGCTCACTTTTTAACCAGTGCTTTTAACAGCAGTGAATAAGTTAATCTATAACTTAATTTTGAATCTGTATCTAAAGTTAGGGGGCAAACCTGGAGCATGGGCCAGAAATGAGTAGGTGGGTAGCAGTGGTGAAATGACACCCTAAGACCACTGCTAAATCCAGCTTCACGTTAAACTACATTCTGAGTGTAACGCAGAATTCTGACATTCAAGGATTTAAGATAATCAATTACAATAATCAAACTTAAGCCTTTTCTAAAGGAGTATATAGGAAAACTTGAAGGGTATATTTTCCCTGCCTAGTGATATTATGTCTTGATTTTCAGACTTAGGAGTTAATTTGTTGGAAGAGTAGGAGGGAAGAAAAATCAGGTACTAGGGAACTTTCAATACCATTACTAAAATACAGAGAGCTTGGGGGTTACTGAATCCCCATCCTACACTTCTGTCATCAGCTAAACATTGTTCCCCATTGTGCACACCAGAAGCGCAAAGCTGACCCAGCAGACTGAGGTGAGAAGATTAGAAGCAGAAATTAAGGTCTCCTGGACAGATTATTCAGCTACTATATACTAATAAATTTTTCATGGATTTCCCCACATTTTAAAAAATCATATTAATCTGAATTTGGGAGCTTTAAAAACATGCCTCTAATTTTCAGTATTTCCTTTTGATTGCCAAGAGGTGCACTGTGGAAGACGGACCATTTCTTAGCTTAGCTGAAGAGGAAGATACATGCAAAATATAGAGATTCCAGTATTCAAACTGTTTACCCAAGCTACTTCTACAGTTTCTGGTATGTCCTTCATTTGGATATGAAGAGGAAGTGTGAGCTCAGGACCTAAATGAATGGTGTAATAAGAAAATAAAATGGCTGTACTATGTGAGAGCAAATGTCAATCTGGCCAAACACTGTCTCTATCTGCAGCCAGAAATGAGCACCTATAGAAGAACAGAACAGGCATTTAGTAACACTTCACACAAGTATTCTTCCAGCTTCCACAAATATGAGTCTTGAAAACTACCTGAGCCAGATAAGGTTCATGTGTATTTTTAACCTCTAGGGATCTCTCTTTTGGGAAATTGTTCAAGCTTCCCTTGATCCCTTGATACGAACTTGAAACTCTGAGAATACCATGTTGCTGTTGAATTACATTATGTCTAAAGATCTTTGCTTCTTTTCCAGCGGTCGTATCTGCAATGTGCCTTGATTTCCTGTCCTGGCAAGAACTGCATAAAACATGTGTAAGGACCCTCTTTATGATACTTTAGACTAGATAACTTTAGCATCTCTTCTAACAGTCTTATTTTCTAGGCATACAAAGAGTTTACTTTGCTGTTTCTTTTTAATGGACATCTTTCTGCTTTTGTGATCATACTTGCTGCCCCTTTGTGAACTTTTGAAAAGGGAGGGGCAGGCAATATGCAAGAAGTCAGTGCACCATATACTTATACACTGGCATAAGTATCCCGTACTTATCTTCTACCCCTCTCCTATTTATTCCTAACATTCACTGAATGTCATTAAGCAGATTCTTTTGTAGACTTGTCTTTTATAATCCCAACATCTCATTCCTTGATGGTAATACAGCTGAAAGCCCATAATTTTATTTGGGAAGTTTTGATTATTCCCAGATACATCACTTTAACTCTTATCTAAACTGAATTTCATGGGATATTTAAGGACTATTTACTGAGTTTCATAAGATCCCCCAGCCAATTCTCATCTTTATTGTTCTGAAAAACCTGGTATCATCAACAGACTGCCACCTCACTTGTTGCTCTCTTTCCACTTTCCTCATGAATCAAAGAAGGAAGTTTCTACATCTCTAGGCATAACCTTCCCTTTCAAAAGGAGATCCCAAGACTTCTTTCTCTCAGTGCTGCCCCCATTTCGACAACTCTTTGCTAGAGAGAGTAACCAGATTTGAATCTCTGTCTTTTAACACCATCCAAGTATTTTTGACTCTAATGGATGCAGTGTACAAGACAATAAGGTTTTTGAATCACCTCTCTTAGAAAGATGCCAGTTAGAACTCTGCAGTTTTCTTGGCATTACACACACAGTGCTTAGAAACTAATTCTTTTCTCAGTTCGACATCTGAGGTCAGTGACAAACACAGCTTTGAAAGAAGAGTACATTTGAATCCACTCTTCTTGTCAGATGCATAACAACAGTATAGTGATGCATCTTTAACAAAATCCCCTAATAAAGGTTTTGAAGCATGGTGATCATGACAATTAGCTTGGGAGAACATGCAAAGTGCAGATCCAACTTAATCTAATTAGGGCTCTAACACACAAAAGTTAACACCTCTCCTGGCAGCAGTAGTTGACAAATTAAATATTCTTCTAACAAAAGAAAAAGGACATTTTAAAGTGTTTTGGAATGTTTGGAACTGTTGTGGGCTTGTTTTTTTTTTTTTTTTTTTTTTTTTTTTTTTTTTTTTTTTTTTTTTTTTTTTTTTTTTTTTTTTTTTTTTTTTTTTTTTTTTTTTTTTTTTTTTTTTT
>NDXB01018205.1:66148-81026 GCA_002631895.1 Agapornis roseicollis
TTTTTTTTTTTTTTTTTTCTATGGTGTACATATAAAACTCAAAGTTACTTGTTTGTAGGATAAGGTTACATACTTACAAAATGGTAGCAGATCATTTCTTACTAAAATGCCTGTGAAAATGCCTGCTAAATCTGGTCAGTCTGGCTAAGCAGCAGCAGAAGCTAAACCCCGCACCATATCAGGCAAATGCATCGCGTGTACATAAAGGGGCAGACTTAAATAGTTTCCAAACACTGTGATCCATAATTATTCTTCAGCCCACATTTACTACAGAGAAGATGGTATCTTAAATGTAAATAGTATGTACTGCTTGGCCTTGAGGCTGAGTTCATGTTTATTATTTGCACAGGATAAGATTCTTCCTGTGTGATGCTTCCAAGAGAAGACTGAAGAGCCTTGATTTTCTCCTCAAGTACTGGGAAATCAGATGGAAACCAGGCCAATAACCTTCACCAGAGATTTTGATTTGATCATGCTACTGATACACCTCAAAGTTTTAGCATTTATTTATGAAGCACACCAAATACTGTCCACTTCTCAGCTCTTAGGTAAAGTTAAGTTAGCAACTTGTCCTGGAAAAGTAAATTTTTACCCTCATGGTGGCACAGAAAAATAGAAAATACAATCCACTGAACTCAAGTGCTTCAGAAATTAAAAGGCATATAAAAAGAAAAGCTGTTGTGGAAAATGTCACTCTTATTAAATAAAATTATAATTTTGAAAAGCAGAAAACATTTTCAAGTTTTTTACCTTGTGCTGGCAGCACCACCAACTTTTATAAAAAAAGACACACAGTAGGATTGTTAAAGCAGATATTTCCCCTCACAGTAATTGCTTTTATATAAAGTTTCCTGGAGGAAGTTAATCACTCACTAAAAATTGCTTTTAATCTAAATATGGTTTTTCTTTTTGAAGAAATCCAATACTTACTGTGAAAAAAGTCTAGAAAAATATTTTCATATCCTACCTGGATTTAAACAATATTAACTAGAATTTAGTTTTATAGTCGGCTTTACTTTCCTTATTGAATGTATGGGCTGGTGTAGAAGCTCAGGAAAACAATTTATCTTTCAGTACTTTCCAATACATTCTGTGCTGTTACTTTCAATAAAGTAATTGCACAATTTGTAGAAGTTCTTTCATCAATTACTTCACTGCATATGTATAATAAATTTGATTCATAAAAAGGCTACTAGGCTATGTAGTATGTCAGTGTTTTCTAAATTTTGGTTAGTTATCTATGAGGATTGATTGCAGGAGCTGGGCCTGTTTAGAGAAGAGTGAGAGAAGATCGCTAATGCGTACAAATATCTCAAAGGTGGGTGTCAGACTCTTTTCAGTGATGCACAACAACAGGACAAGGAGCAATGGCCATAAACTAAACCTCAACCTGAGGAAGAACTTCGTTACACTGATGGTGGCAGAGTACTGGAACAGGCTGCTCAGGGAGGCTGTGGAGTCTCCATCTCTGGTGACATGCAAAACCTGCCTGCACAGCTCCTGTGTAACCTGCTGTAGGTGGACCTGCCTTGGCAGCAGGGTTGGACGAGATAATCTCTAGAATTCCCTTCCAGTCCTAATGATTCTGTTTGATCTAGATTATGTTATGCTGGTGAGCACAGTTGGATAGAGAAAAACTTCATAGATACATGACAGACATGAGAAATTGTGCAATAAATCACTTGCTTATGTCTTACTCGATAAATGTATTTAGTCTCCAAGATACTGAAAAAAAAAGGACTTTGCTTTTCAGTTTATAATTATGCTATTTTCAAGTGTTAAAAGCTACAGTTGGGTGATAAATTTTTTCTTCATTTAGTAGAAATATAAACCCCCATGTCTGGATATTTTAACATTAAAGAACAGTTAGATATTACTTTCTAAAAGTTTTGTTACTTTACTGCACTGCTGATCACTGGCAAAATCATCACAAACCTAAGACCAAAATTATAGTTACTGCAGTTACACACATCTCTCATACATCTCATGTAACCAATTCAAAACACTTCTGAAAAAATAACAGGCCTAACTCTAACATAATACTGGAAAGTTTTATTTTAACAGTCTCAAAATGAGGCAAAAGGCTGTCTCAGATCAACCAACACCAGGGAACAGAATCCAGGAGTCTTATTTCTCCATCTTTTGCTTTCAGTTATGAGTCTTTATTATTTTACTAGGAAACATAGTTAAAGACAAAATCTGTCATAAAGCAATGGTATTGAGACTGGAAAGTTCAAGAGGTAATATACAGCTCTGGAATACATGCACCATCTCCAAAAATTCCTTGATTCCCAAACTAACATCTTGCCCAACTCTAGATATGCAAGCTAAAATTGAGATGCAATCTTTTACATTTCTATGGCCCAAATTAAGAGATTTACCAGTGGAAAGATATTTCAGTTACTTGAACAATACGTCTCTTATTTACTCTGTTTTTAGAAATCAGTATTCCTCAGTCTGAGCCATTAAAGCTATTCCCAAGAACCTGAAGAACCCAAACATTTCCTTCATTGTCAGAGACAACAGAAGGGCTTCTCTCCCTAGAAATTAAAAAATGGAACTGCACATCCTAATAGGAGTTTTAGTTACGTTATGGGAGGCAATTGACATTGGTGTTTGAGGGTCAACTGTATGAAGGATCCATTTCCCATGAAACCAGCCTCCAAAGATTTCATCAGACAAAATGATAATGAGCTATTCCAGTTGAAATGAGCTGATTAGTTATCCTGCTCAGCTGCTGCTCAATTAATGAAGCACTTTAAAAAATTTTGAAATGAAGTTCATGAATCGTCTATTTTGATTTTCTTAAATTGAAAACTGATAAAAGAATTCGGCTTCTTGGTGACACAAACAAAATTGTTTGAATTTCAGATCTTGAAGAAATGTTAGCAATATTGAACAAAAACGAAACAGCACCACAAAAAAACAAAACCAATTTTAAATGCAGTGGGAATATTTAGCAGCAAATATTCCTAAAAACTTGCTAAAATACACATGATTGAAGTAGCAGCCAAAAAAAGAGATGCAAATGACTCTTAAATGAAAGGTTATAGAGCATGAGAGGTGTTTAATCCAAATAACAAATTGTTGTTGTCAATGAAAGATCTGATACAAACCGATTTGGATAATACTGAAAAATTAACACACAATTTGACAGCTACCCTGGATTTACAGAATCATGGGATTAAATGCTTTCCACTTATTTAAAGAGGATTAGTCAGGATACATTTATTTATTTAAAACAGATCTTTTACAGAACTAAGGAGTTTACAAATGATACGGAGTGATGGAAAATAGAAAATCCATATCAGCTTTAGCTTCTATCATTCAGCCACAGTTGTGAAACTGCTTACTATCAAATACGCAACATAGTGCATTAACAAAATAATAATATTATTAATAAATTTGGTCTATACTGAAACTATTTAGTCAAGGAAAGAGAACATTACAATGCTTGCATGGGCTATTTGCAGAGAAAGCCAATAATATGTGAACATACTAATGAAACACCCACAACTAGAGCTGATCTTTGAAAAACAGGTGCAAACTAGGGACAATGCCAGGGAACTGCTATAGTTACAGCCAATATGTTAAGCAGATGAGACTGGAAAACAGAATTCCTGAATGCAAGTCCAAAACTGCTTAAGACTCATTACAGGGCAGTGATTAAGTCACTTAATTTTTTCAGTTCCCATTTCTGTTAAGAAGAGAAGATTTCTACCTTTTCACACACTAAAGTTTAAATGAAATGTCTGAAAAGTTATTCAGTCTTATAGTAACAACTTCTCCTTGTAAGAAAAATAATAACAGCAACATCATTTGAAAGTTACTGCTTGTGCCAGAAACATGTCAGAGCCTAATTTTCACCTCCAGTGAAGGATATTTATCTGCTCTGGCAGTATTTTGTACTGGCTATTGGATTCTTTTTCATCATCAAGGTGGTGAAAGACAGTATAATAAAGCAAAAATATCAGAATCTTATGTATAGTGTTAAGGATTTTTTGGGAAGAAAAATCTGAGTATTAGAGGCCAAGTAAACGACTAAGTGAAAAACAAACAATAAAATGTAACTGCGTAACAAAAATATTTGCAGATTCATAGTTGAAATGTGCATAGCAAATGCCAATTTCTGAATTCAATGTGTGTAACATCACTTTATTGTCATCCCTACATCACTCTACTTCTAGCATTCCCACTACAACTGCAAGAATTAAATCACCTTTCTGCATATGCTAATTCCAGTTATAGCTGCAAAAAGGTTGTACAATTGAAGAACATAACAATATTTGGCTAACTGGGAAGCTTTCTTCCCTTCCAAACACCCATGATCAACATGTTTGTTTCCCTACCAAACCCCAAATCTGCAAGAACTACCTAAAGAATCAGTAAGAGACAAAAGAAAGTAGCTATCACACCTACTGACTACTTTTTGCATGACTGGTACTCACCAAGACACAGCAATGAAGACACCAATATGAGCCTTTTGAAGTAAAATTAAAACTAATCAATGTGAGAACCTTCACTAAAGAAACTATATGCAGTATTAGCTGCAGTGATCTACCTGACTTAATTTGCATTACATAAAATAATCCAGATAATGACAGTGACACCTGTGCCTGTTCATTTCATTTCCCAAAACTGCTGGGCCTATCATGACAAGATAACAGATAGCAAGATAACAGATGGCTATGAATTAATCCTATTTTCAAATATCAAATCCAAAAAAGGTGTCTCAAGACAACCCAATTTAAATTCATCATTCTAGCAATAAGTGAATATAGACTTTGTGTCCACTTCAGGGTGCAATAGTAGTTCACAAATGAAGTCACTAAAGCTTTCTTACTGATGGGGATGTCAATTAAGCAAAAACTGTAAAAACTTCCCAGATACTTCTTCAATCATTTTGTTCTAATGTGAAAAAGCAGATACGAGTGAACCTGTAGATTCATTGAAATTTTGACCCTAACTTTCCGATTAGATGTAAACAAACAAGACCTGACAATGTTTTAGGGAAATGATCACCTCATTAAGACCACTCTGAATTTTCCATCACTCAAGCAGATCTTTGAACTCACAGTCCAATTCTGATGACTCTTATAATGAATTATAAAGAAATTTTTAGAAGAATCTAGAGGACTTCTAGTTATGCAAGATATATATGTATATATACACTTTCCCGTAGTATTTGCTAGATGGTGAAAAACAAGAGCATCAACAGCAACAACAGGAAACAATGACAAACACTGAGGAAGTCATCTACTTTGACATGCTTGTACCTTATTGTTTCATAGCTCAACTCTTACTGAAAGTACAAATTCAAGTCTTTTGAGCTGTTTGTGGAAGACAATTCCTCATTGTAGAGCTAAATGCCTGCAGGTCACCAGCAAAACACCAAACACTGAAAAGCAGCAGTGAAGTACTTAAAAAAAGAACAGGTAGATACGTACACTCACTAAGCTCCTCTTTCGAGGATGCTTCCTATGCCAGCAAACAAATGCTGCTTCTATTCTCTCTAAAGCTCAGTACATTCACACAGTATCAAATATTCTATATAATACACATCCAAGATGAATGAACCTCTTCTTGACTGGCTAAAGTGTTATAAGGAATTGCCAGCACTTAAGACTAAGAGGGCAAGTACTTCATTTAGTAAATGATTCTCCCGTTTCTCCTTCAAATATTCATACGTGCAACCAATACTGCAGATATCCACCTTCTGATTCCAAAGCAAGTTCAGAATAGAACAAGCCACCATCAATAGTTGAATATAAGCATATCTATTTCTGCCATCATGTTACAGATTTCACAGTCTGAAAATTGTTTCTTATGACACAATGATGTAACATAGAAATCCCTTTTAGTGTTTAATTTTCTGTGTAGAATCCTGCTGCTATTGTAGTCACCATTCTCCCAGACTTCTCTGAAGACTCTATTTCTTTTGGATATGAGATACTGCTGCCAGTTTGAGAGAAGCATAGATGGACCTCTGTAACCTCTGTCTGTCTCTATAATACATGGAAGGCATGAAGCCAATATAACACTGGCTAAAATTCCAAATTTTGCCTGGGAAATTTTGTTCTTATTACTTCCAAAACAGCTGTTCCTCACTGAAGCCATTCTAATCTGCTGTTCTATTCTCCTTGACCACTTCTTGTTTCCCCTGTCTCAGTTTTATTGACTACTCTTGGCTTATCCTTCATTCTCTCTTCTTGTTCGAGTCATTGCCTCTGACTTTACAATTCACTACTTCTTCCTACTCTTTTTCTTTACCCAGATGATTCAACTGTTCACATTTTTATTACTCGGTTCCTTTAGCTGCCACTCACAGAATTCTGTAATCAGTTACAAGAAAACATTGATTTCAGCTGAGCTCAATATTGGTGTTCCTATCGATATCTACCTTGTTTAACACAAGATCATCTCAAGGGAAAACAGATTCTAAACATTCACTCAACCATTCAAACATTATATATATTTCATTAACACTACCTGGAAGCCTCATCACATTATGGCAATGGATGTTATGGACCTAAATTATAAAAGCAGACACAATAAAATAATTAATATTCAAAAGGGATGTGAGTCAAAATTACAAGAAATAAACTGTCACCCATAAAAAGATGAGGTTTCTCCTCTTTCTTGCAAGGTGCATGCTGGAATTCTAGATGGATGTTATGTGAGAGCTCAGTAAGCAAGTCATATTTCTTATCAGCAATTATCTGATCACAATTGACACACAAGATGTAGTTTTCAAACTGAAGAACTCAACACATACAGTCACAGAAAGCAGTATTAAGTTGGCTAATCAGCTAATTTCTCTCTTCCCACACAAAAAAGAAATAAAAATGCCTGTTTACATATTCTCTGGTAAAAGTAAAGAATACCCTCCAAACTTTTTCAAAACGAAGACATCTTTAAGTCTTGAACACAATGGAGCAGCTGCTACTGAGTTTCCTTGATGGTTATATTCTGTCATTAGGGAAATCAGAGGCCCTGCTAAATACCTTTTTTGTTTGGTTGTTTGTCAGCTCAAATACTGATTAGGTTCTCTGACAACCGCATTGTTTGTTTGCAAAAATGCAGAGGGAAAAACCTTCAGTTGCAACTTGCATTCTGTAGAAGCTGTGGATACACTCAGAGATATTTTGTTAAACTCATTTACAGCAAGAGATTTTACTATTATTTTTTAAAAAAAATGTAGAAAATCTCAATTTAGATGATTCTTTCAGTACCAATATGCAAAAATTATATTAAATCTATTTTAAATACTAAATCTTGAACAAATGATAATTTTTACTCATGAAATACTAGCTTTGCAATTAAGGTATATTTTGAGTAAAACAGCACTGAGATCAAAAACTAAACACAGTATTGAAAAAAGATGAATCAGAGTATGAGCTATTTGACAAAAGAAACTTTAACAAAAAGGAGTTTGTGACAGAAGGGTAAGGGCCCTTTTTTATCTTACCATAGCCTTGGATATAAATCAGAGCTGACTGGAACAATAGTATTTACATGGCAAGCTGTGAAAGCCTAAAGAGAGATTTCTCTACCTTCATCTGAAAAACCCACATCCAAACACACCATCTGCCATGGCCTGCCCAAAGCCAGTGTATCGTTGAGTACTGTGGACATCCACTGGCACAACCAGCATTCAATTATCTCGAAGTTTGCTATAGTGATATTTAGTCAGTGTAGAACGGGGTGTGTATAGACATATTGTCCATGCTTGCACAATCACATCCTAAACTATTATGTTTAAACTGCAGTCCCAATAAAAATCTGGTTTCAGATTATGCAAAATAAATTTTACTGAACAATCATAGGATAGTTATAATAGGGAATATGTTAAACTATCTGGACAATGATATTTTAATTTATAATTTAAGAATGATTCTACATAGCATTATAAATACTAAATATGTTTTGAATGAAATTTTGAAATTTCTAATGACAGAACTCCAACAGTGTCTGCAACTTGTTAAAACTTTTGACAATATATTAAAATTTGCTTCTGGAAAGACAAGGAGGAGTGCATATGTATTTAATGCTGAAAAAAATCTCTCTTATTTACTTTAATGTTGTTTTATTCTGTGTCAGTCAGTGATCACAAATATATGTCTATATAGTCTCTTCTTCAGCATGGGGGAGGGTGAATAACTGTATTGCTATTGCAACTTCTTGTGGAAGAAATATGTGGTTTACAAACTTCAGTAGAAAAAGCATTCAAACATGTTTTAAAAGAGGGACTCAGAAGTGGAAAAATGGCAGGATACTAGCTGAAAGTTGCACAGAACAAGGCTCTGCAGTCAGAAAGAGCTCTATTTGTCATTTTTCTGGCAAGAGAGAAAATGGAGATAACAGAAAACAAAACTAGGAAAGGGCTGCAAGAAGAGCTCAGTTGTTCAGGACCTTAAAACCAAAAGCTTATTGACAGAAGGTAAGTGGAAGACTGAAAAAACGATTGAAGATGGTGTGGGAATCATTAATATACAGAGAAGAGTGAAAGAATGTAATGGCATCTTGTTTAGATTGATGTGGAAAGAATCAGACATATTTTAGATTAGAACAGTCCATAACATGCAAGAAAAAAAAAAAAAAAAAAAAAAAAAAAAGCTAAAAAACTTTCATAACTTGCTCAAACAAGCTGTGTAATTTTAAAATAAGTATAGGAATGGTTTCCAAAATACCTCTTCCTGATTGCATTGATCAGTTGTGTTGCATTATAGGCTTTTTCACAGGTGGAGTCTACCCATGGTATCAACCTCCTCTGTTCCTCTTGAAGGACAACAGTGAGACTTCTACATTGATTTAATGTATCACAGATACAACATATATCAGGTTTTAGAGGAAAAAGAAACAAAGCTTAAACATTTCTGACAATCAGTTTCTCCTTGAAAACCCACAGTTGTGACCTTATTTATCAAGATTTTTTATTTTCAGTGTTTTGGAGAAGTACCAGAACTACATTATCCAGAAAACTGCATCTTGCATTTATCCACAGCATTTACAAGCTTTCTCTTCAGAAGCCTCAGGCTTGACCTAAGAGTAGGATATTGTCTTTCTCAGGCTAATATTTGACCTGATCGCTAATCTCAGCAGAGTCTATAGCAGTGGCCATTTTGAGGGTGATCTCTGGTGCAAGCATCTGTCTGGTTTACACTAAAATGATGCCAGGAAGAGAGATTCATTTCATGCTGAATAAGGACTGATTTTTTGGTAGTCAGAACAATAATGTACAAAGCAAGAAAAAAAATATTTCAGGAGTTTTATTTTTCTGGGTTTATTCTATGTGCAGAGTTTGGCAAAACAAAACCCAAATAATCTATCTGCACTCCTTCCATTATCTCTGTTTGAAGAACTGTACATTCAGTAAAAGTGTTAAAAACTGCTAAAGATGTCAAAAGCATTTACAAGCTAAAGAGATCCCAGCTCAGATAACTCCATTTCAAGTAATCTAAATTCATCCCCATTATCACTTAAGTGAGCATTATAGCTGTTAGCAAACCCTACACAAATATTCAGATTTTTGTTTTTCCTGTCATGCTGAAGGTTATCTCCCCAGTTGCTCTGAAAAATCAGGTGACAACCATTTCCCATGATGCTTTAAGGGCTGTCAAAATGTCCATCAAACTGTCACCTGACCAATCGTTCTCATGGTTCTTTTAGACTTCGAGTATGATAAATTGAAAGGCACTATTATCTGCCTGTTGTGAAGAGGAACTGCTTAGGCTTTGATAAGATATCACTAGTCCCAGGTGAGAGGAGGCTGACAGCACATCAAGACAAGAAAACACATGGAAACAGTGAACACAGGAGCAAAAGGTTTACAAACATCTGCTGTCATTATTTATTACCCCTTTCCTTGGTTTTAGCCCCATCCTTGTTCTATGTCAGTTTAAAAAGAAAGACTTGCCTCTCTTCCCAGCCAGTCTTAACTGCTGCTATTTTTAAACCAGTTAGTTGTAGAATGAGAAATACTTAAAATATGAATGATATCTTTAATAAAAGGTTGCATTATCTACCTTTTCTGATACATGTTGCTTTTACCATCATTATATTTGAAGTTTTATATGATTCTCATGGTACAATTGTGTCATAAGGAAATGAGAAGCCCTGAAAGATATGAAGACTTTTTAAGTTCCACAGTTATTTATCATTGATACCTAGAGATCAGTTCAGTTCTCTTGCTGATATTACACATCTGTCCCTATACAAGTACCCAAATTTAGCTTAAGATACCTCAGAGCCAAAACAACATACTGTTATTTATTGTGGGTTGTTAATAAAAAGAAGCTGGTTGCTAATATCACCCCCTTGTGTACAAGTATTTGTTTGCATGCAGTTTTTAACGATTTCAGGCAGTGCTGTAATTTAATTAGATAGCATTACAGAACCTCAGTTGCAAAAAGAACATTTAAATAGGTTTATCATTAAGAATATTTTAAATTTGAGCCGTTTATGTTTGTTTAACTATATTATGCTTATCTGAGTTGAGATTAACAGCAAGCTTCCATACACTGTGGACAAACCCTATTCACTGGAGTAAAGAGTTAAAAATTTATAGAACGCAATTCCAGCAATGATAAATATACTTCCAAAAGTACTAATAAAGGTAAGATTTGTAATTTAAGTACGTTCAATTTCTAAATCTGTTTTTCCATTAAAGACTTCTGAGAAACCACAAACTGTTACATTTAGAGTAACTTCAACCTTCCTTACATTTTAAACATACACCTGATTTTAAAAACATAAACTAAATTTTTTCCATGGCTGTAAAGCACCCTGGCTCAATAAGCATGGTGAGACACTCCATTCATAAGCCAGGTGAAAAAGGTTCAGATATAAGGTATATAAATGCTAACCAATGAACCCCATAATATCAAGCTGATTTAGAAAGCTGATTTAGATAGGATGGTTTCTTCTGTCCCTTTTCAGGTAGAAAATCAGAGTTAGTGTCAAGTGTAGTAGCCAGAGAGGAAAACCAAGAATGAGGTAACAGGGCAGTTTCACACTCCTTAAATGAAAAATTCTGCAAGAAAATATTAGCCTTGCTGAGCTAAAATATTCTGTTATTGCTGACCTACTAAAACATGCAGTATCACTTTGGGCACTTTTCAAAAAAAAAAAAAAGCACATGGTCCCTTTCTCCAGGTCATTATAATGGAACGACATGGGAGTACTGAAAAGAGAGAGACAATATCCACTAAGAGTAGTTGAGATGGTGGCTATTTTGATAATCATGTTATATTAAACCTGTTCTGTTTTCTTTAATCTTCAACGGAAGAAGTGTGGCTGCAGGGGAGGAGGGACATTTCACATAATACCAGGAAAAAAAAATTCATATACAGAGACTGGGAGAGAAGTTGCACTCTGCATATCAGAAGCTAATAAAATGGGCAAAGGGGATAATGAATAGGGGAAGCAACTGGATATGACTGGTCAAAGTAGAGTCATGCAATACTCAGCACATGCACAGAAAGCTTGTGTGGTGTAGGGCAATGCTGTGAAGAGTTTCAAAGGTAGATATTACAACTGAATGACCTTAAAAGTGGGTTTGCACAGATAGGGAAGACTTGAAGTCAAGCACTGATGTGTCTAGGAAGATCCAGAGTAAGACGCTAAAAGTCAACACAATCCCCTACAGTATTTTGGTGCCACACTCAGTAACACTTTTAGCATTGATCCTGAAGTAACTGAGTTCTCTGTCAAAAGCAGAAAGTCTGCTGGAAAGAGAAGATTTTAAATTACTTAGACAATGTGAAAGTCAGCCTTAAATTGTGGTATTGTAGAATACCATGGCCACTGGAATTTCATATTTTTCTCCACTGATTATTTAGAGTTTGAAAACAGAAAGCAAATATATGGTATACACAACTCTGAAGTACTTCATATGAATTAATTATGTTTACAGTGAAGATTTATTAAAGGAAGTAGTGCACAGTTCTTTCTTAATAACTTGGTTATACTTTGCTCATAGTTTGCTACTTTTACTTCCTGATAAGGAGTCTGCATAGACTATTAATGAAGGACTGTGAAAATGCATCTGATCCAGAGCCGCTAAATGCCTCATCCACTCACCCTCTCACCCAGTCCCCATTTTCCAAATCTGCACCTATGCAGCCCTTAGCAGTAGTCAACACATGCTTAATGCACCATTAGAAAACCCCCACAACATTATTTAATCCCTGTTCTATATTTTATCTCTTCTTTGCAAGTTCTGTTAATGAATATAGAGTGTCACCAGAATGATTACATTGCTGTTCCAATGACAATTCCATTTGCCAGCATTATTGACATAGTGCAAGTTGCCATGTGATAGCTGCCAGAATAAAGAAAGAGGAAGAAAGAAGTTAAAATAGAACATAGATAAGCACAGAGAAGAAAAAGGGAAAGAACTCACTGACTGAAATGGTTAAGAAAGGGTTGGCTCAGGTCAAAATGAAAGACAGAAGAGACATTAACTGATTCCAGAAGTTGAATCTTCTTCAGTTATAAGAAAAGCCTGTAGGAAACTTTTGTTCAGTTATGAACTTGTCTGCTGTAAGTAGTTATCACAGAATGGTTTGGGTTGGAAGGGACCATAACAATCATCTAGTTCTAACCCACTGCCATGGGCAGGTACACCTTCCATTACGTCAGGTTGCTCAAAGCCCCATCCAACCTGGCCCTGAGCACTTCCAGGGATGGGGCACTCCCAACTTCTCTGGCAACCTATGCCAGTGTCTCAACACCCTCACAGTAATGAACTTCTTCCTAATGTCTTATCTAAATCTACCTTCTTCCACTTTAAAGCCATCCTCCCTTGTCCTATCCCTACATGTCCTTGTAAATAATCCCTCTTCAGATTTCTTGTAGGTCCTGTTTAGGTTCTGGAGGGCTGCCCTAAGGTCTCCACTGAACCTTCTCTCCTCCAGGCTGAAGAACCCCGGGTCTTTCAGCCTGGCTTCATAGGAGAGGTGCTCCAGCCTTCTGGCTGTCTTTATGGCCTCTGGCCTAGCTCAAGCAGGTCCATGCCCCTCTTGTGCTGGGGGCTGCAGAGCTGGACACAGTACTCCAGGTGGGATCTCATGAAAGCAAAGTAGAGGGGAAGAATCACCTCCCTCAACCTGCTGGTCACACTTCTTTTGATGCAGCCCAGCATACGGTTGGCTTTCTGGGCTGTGAGCACACACTGCTGGCTCATGTTGAGCTTCTCATTAATCAGCAGCCCCAAGTTCTTCTCCTCAGCGCTGCTCTCAATACATTCTCTGCCCAGCCTGTAGTTGTGCTTGGACATATGACATATTTCTATTACTGAAAGCCTCACAATCTTTGTGCATCTATATTCAGTAGGCTAAAGATAGGTAATAAAGGCAGGGCATGTTATTACCTATAAAAGGGAACAGAGGTCTAGAGAGACAAAGGCTGAAAATCCTGCTTTACTGATGTTCAGTAGTCTTACATGGGGTTCAGAAGGCCAACATATGGAATTTAGGTGAAGTCACACAGGAAAACCCTAAACAAATAACTAAATTTCACCAAGAGTTTTTCTAGTTCTCTGAGTCATTCTGCCTGTGTTGAAGGAAGAAGCTGTTTGGCAGTAGAAATATAGAGCATTCTCATTGCATTGGATGTACTGTTGCTACCACATGTTCCAAAATATCAGAGATGGATCACCCTCAGGCTTGGGTGTTTCAATGTGCAGTCTAAGGCAGTTGAATCTTCCTTTCTTTGGAGAACCTGTGACCTACAGAGTCTTTACATAGACCTTCCATACTGTAGTTCGCCATACATGCTAGAAGGATACTAACCAGCTCTACCAGAAGTTACTTCACAATGGTTTAAGAGGACAATTCAATAGCTAATTTTCCCAATACTTTATCAGGTGAACACATTTTTGCTTCCATAGATCCCTCTGGTTTGCAAAACCTGCTGGAAGTCCATATGTACAAATAGCTTGTGCTAACATGGTACAGTATGATGTTAGCCACATCACAGAGGTAGGCTCAAATCTTGCAAGAGAAATGGCAACATCACTGAAAATACCTGAGGATAAGAACTGCCATTCAAAGCAACCTAAAAACCTTAATGTTACTACTTTTGAAAGAGTCTCTTCTTTTGGACCTTGGCCCTGACTATTCGTACAAGTAACTGAATGGAGGCAAAAGTAATAGGACTACTCATGCATAAAGCTAGTCACATGCATTAACACTGGCAGGAACAAGGACTTTCTTTTCATACTTACACTAGAGGATAGTAAAAGAAATGCTGTTCAAAGAAATCCATCAACTAATTCAAAATCTGAGCTAGCTACTTCAGAACCTAGTACAATGGCCACACTCAATGAGTCCATTGAAGACCTGGAGATGAAGTAAAAACAGGTTTCTTTTTGAAGAACATTACAAAATCAGTACAGTGCTGTGGATATTAGGAAAAGTCACTTTAATAAAAAGGAAATTGCACATACTGTAACAAAACAATTGCTATTTGGAAGGCCCTGAAAAAACTGAACAATGTAATATGATCTTAACTTCGTTTCCCATCCATTGCAGAAATCATAACAATAAAGTTTTATACATAAGCAACTTTATGAGCTGAAAGAAAAGAATGCATAATTCCTTTCCATGGACTAAGCCAAAAGAAATTAAGAAAAAAAATTGATTCTCTGTTAGCCTCCTGTGTAAAATTTTTCTCCTTAACATCTCATCTAGTCATATCTCTCTGCAGTTTGAATTACCCTATTTTCGTCAATCTGGTAAGGCAGTGAAAGGATGTTTGTTCTGCTAATTAACTTTATTACCCTGATAACTCCCTGCAGCCTTTGACGAAAACAATTACCATTCCTCTTTTTTTTTTTTTTTTCCCCACTGGCAAAAAAAAAAAAAAAAAAAAAAAA